>JACXGK010010664.1:0-17486 GCA_016801125.1 Novumbra hubbsi | reverse complement strand
GTTGTTGTCTGTGCCCGCCTCCAACGCACCCAATGAGAGGTGTTGTCTGTGCCCGCCTCCAACGCACCCAATGAGAGGTGTTGTCTGTGCCCGCCTCCAACGCACCCAATGAGAGGTGTTGTCTGTGCCCGCCTCCAACGCACCCAATGAGAGGATCTTTAGTCATGGGGGCATTGTTATAAGGCCTCATGAAGCAAGGCTAATCTGAATTAACAAGATTTCACCATCTTGTCAAACGCTTTTGACTTGTGGGACTGAGAGATCTTTCTGGTGCACCAGGGAGCTTCAGAGGAAATAAAATATAATTCTTCTAATATAAATCGTATAACAAATCAAACTCTAAAACCTAAAGCACGTTTTAATGAATACACATCATATTTACGTTAGATTAATGTTATATACATTTCTTCACAGTTTTGATACATTCAGCACAATGAGACGCTGAACTTGCGCAACATTACAGTCGCTAAGTGCTAAATAACACAGGGACGGTTAGTCACTGATCTACTACACAAACTGATTATTTAGCATCCCAGGATCAATAGCTTATGTTTATTTTGTAATGCTGTTTCTTTTGTTTTATCACATCATGCATGCAATCAGTAGTTGGGTCAGCCGGGAGCCAGGCAATTGACAGCAAGCAAGATAATTATCAAACCGCTGAATGTTGTTTTACTTTCAATGTGGTCATTGAACAGTAGGCCTTTACTTCATGAGAGAAGGGGCATGTGAATGTCTTCATGTGCTTTGAAAGGAAGCCCCTTGACCCATACTTGGAAAACTCATGCTCTAGAGTCAATATATAGATTACCTGTCACAGCGTTACTATTAATTGTCGCAGAATCTTGTATGCTAGAAACTTGCTTTTTTTAAACAGTAAAAGCCAAAGGTCTCTTATGAATGAGTCATGCATAAACTAATTTATTACAGTAGGAACTGAGGTCCATAGCGCTCTGGAGCAGGTTTCCATCAAAGATGTCTCTTAACATTGCTGCATTTATTTTTCCCTCAATCCTGACTAGTCTCCCAGTTCCTGCCGCTGAAAAACATCCCAACAACTGTAACATAACCAAAATTGGAAAAAAGTGAAGCGCTGTGAATACTTTCCGGATGCACTGTTAATATTCCAGTTATGAGTCTGCCCTGCTTATGAAGTCTTATCAAAAATGATTTCACACCAAGTCCAGTACACACATACAAACGGCCCTACGCAATCTTCTAAATGTAAGTGAAAATTAGTGGCTGAGCTCAATGTGGATTTAAACATTGCCATGTTCCCACAGTAAGCATTCTAAAGACTTTGGCAAAAAGTAAGCAGAAAAAGACATTTAATTCAAATTACATCTTTATATAATCTATTTTAATGACAAACAATTGACCTGTGGACGTCTGGATTTATAGGATGAAATGTTAATCTCTAAATCCAATAAAAGGTCTTGAATTTGCAGATTAAATGGGCTGAATGAGGACTGTTCCATAAGAAGAGGATCATTGGAAGAGTAGGCACAGATTTGCTCTGATGAACACTAGCCTTGCAGCAGAATACTTATGATGCTTCTTTAAAATATACTATTGTTTGTGGCAATAGATCAATATTTTTTAATAATAGATAGCTTTCAGTGTAACATATATCCCCAGTAAATAATCTTAAATAAAATTCCAGGCTGTGGACACAGATGTCTCTGCTTCAATTTTTAATCTCAGAGCTAATACTTGAAAAGGCAGATTAATGCATGAATTTAAATGCTTTCTGAATCTATTTTCATAAATCCCAGATTTTGTGTTAGAAATACAAATGAATAATGCTAAACAGTCCCATTGCTATGCTTGAGTTCCTTTTTTTGCTTACTGCTAATGTCAACAGAAACATCCTCACCAAGATGATAAATAGCTTTGCAATGTTAAGTTATTTTCGTGCCGCTGAAACCTTCTGCTGATTGGAATTCCAGAGAAGTTGGATGACGGGGACCTAGTGAGATTCAATGCCGATTTTACACTGAAGTACCGCTCTCGTTCCTGCTCACCTGAGACTAGACAGGGCTCATCACATCGGCCCACCCCCAGCGGGTGGAGAAGACAGCGCTCTGCCCAGGGTGTTTATAGTTAGGTTCCTTACTTTCTAGAACAAGGAGTGGATTCTCTGAAGGTGTTACGTGCTGGCCAGGAGACGGGACACGTGCAGAATCTTTGATAAGTCCATCATTTATTTCAAGCTTCAACAGACCAATAACTCAAAACAAGGCAAAATCCACACTGTGTGGGCACCTCTATGTGGCATGCCCTGGCATGGGGCCCCTTGCCAGGACGTGACAGATACAAATCCAAGACCAAATACACTTCCATGGTTGTAAGGTGTTTATTTTCTCTGACCTCACATCTGCTGTGGCTAGGAGAAGAGCTGCATTCCTTGACATGAAACACAGTCTATATAAGAAAGTCAAATTCTAAATCTGCCTGGGATGGAGAAATGGGCATGGAGATCACACGGGAATGGTGGGATGAGGCGATGGACAGGTTATTCTCCACTACATCTTGTACTCTTCTTGGTCTGATACAATTTAAGGTTGTGCATGGTGTTAAGAAACAAAACGGAAAATCATCTATAAAACATATAACTAAACATAGATTTCGTAGGACATGAAAGACATACACACCTTCTTACCGATTTGCAAACACAAATGCAAAACAAAAGATAGGTCTTAATGTGGGATTTTAAAATGCCACTACTAGTGCAAGACCTAATATATAAAGGTAGGCTATACCACAACTTTGGAGCAGCACAGAAATTGCAAGGTCTTCTTTAAACTTGAATCCGGACTGTGGAGCACAAAAAAGCAATTGGTTGGAAGACCTAAGGGTCCTTGAGGAAGAGTGGTGGATAAGGAGGTCAGAAATAGAGGGGTTTTGAGGGTTTTGATCCAGGTAGCGCATTAAAAACAAATAAAAGAACCTTAAAATCAATCCTATATTTAGCAGGTAGCCAGTGTAGAGAGGCCAATACAGGACTGATGCTCTTTCTCTTCTTTGTACCGGTTAAAAGCCTTGCGGCTGCTTTTAGGACAAGCTGAATGCAAAACAAGGAAGACTGACAGACCATATACAAAGACATTGTTGTTGTAACCTTGGTCAGATGTTCGCCCCTAAGAACTATTGTTATGTTTTTAAGCTATTTGAATGCACGTTCATTAAACAATGCATTGTTGCTGTGTTCGGTTTTTATGTAGTTTTGTTGATTACTGATGTGGGTCCATGTCACTGTTTGACACTGGTAGAAGTCTGTAACACTTTTGAGTTACAGACTTGATCTATGGCTATTAAAGCCTTTCAAAACTGTTAGAATTTATCTTGTTTTATCTAATATTTTGTTGTTGTATTAAAGGAAGAATGGTCCATTATCTACATATTGCAATTTTGCACTGCGAGCAGGGACATCTGTAGCAGGTCAGGTTTGCATGAATGCAGGAAACAGGTGTGCTGGATCCAGGATCAAGACCACAAAATGTCTTTCATTGTTTTCCTCTCTTTTAAAATGTATGCTCTTTTGCTAGAGCTTAGGGCTGATATTGTAAGGCAGGAAGCTAAACTAGGAGGCTTATTCCAGGAACCTTAAATGATTTCCAGGCAGAGAGGGAGTTACCAAAGGCAGGAACCAAGGTATAAGCTCTCAGCTCAATTAATCTGCTTCAAATTACAGCCAAAACACCAGCGTAGCTCCATGGCCTGGCAGTTTGAGGAGAGTAGCTACTTCAGTTCAGGAGCAACAGGGAAAATCTTTTCCCCTGTTGTCAGCAAAACTGTGTGAGGCTGGCTACTTTGCTCTGGGGATTGTGCTGGTGTCCAGGAAGAAGGTATGACAGTTCGAAGCAGACCAAGCCCAGTTGTGCACATGTTAATGGTCCCCTGCTTTTTGGAGACCGGTTCAATGATTACTGCTGTTACCATGACCTATTTCAAGGGGCACTTTGAGTGTAAAGGAGAGGCTGCGTTGAAGGAATGTGGGTGGAGGACTTTGAATGTGGAACATGGCTTGTAAGTATTTTACCTTGGTTATATGTAGCTAAGTGAACGGTGTGAGCGAGATGTTTGGCTTGTTACAGATCCCATTTACCCCGTCACTAAAACAAACAATACAGCTGTCCCAGGTCTAGTTGGTATGAACATAAATAAGAGAATGCAATGAGCTTTTGTCATTTCAACCTATTTCTGGGTCCGACTACCATGATACTAAATATTTTAGTGGATTTGGAAAGGTGCTTTGCTCCTGTGCTGTTTTGATGCCTGCATGTTCAATATCTTTTGTCTCTGCCACAGGGTTTCGGAGTAAGACAAACACAGGATATGCAGGTTTTGTTGTTTGTTCTCAAATGATTTGTTAGTGTCTGCAGTGTATGTCTGGGTAGAGGACGGTCAGTTAATGGTTCCATTGGTGAAGGTAGGTAACTCTCATATTGACATAGCATGGTTATAGGGGCCTGAGATTGTTGCACAGGGGAAACATGCAGTAGTTTTTCGGGTATGTTCTCATTATCTTGTTAACCCTATTTGTGAGGACTCCTTCAGAGTTCCTGCAGTTTGAGTGGCCTAATCTTTCTAATCATCAGGTGTTGCAAGTGAGAAAACTTTTGAATAGGTATGCAGAAGTCTTTAAATCTTACAGAACGTCTCCACTACATCTTGGCCAATTTTTTTTTTAATTCTAAACAAGCATGTTAAGGATTTTATTTCATACAGCCTTGTTGCAAAATCTTCTTTGGGTTTAATTTTTAATTCTTTACTTTTTCTTTATAGGCTACGTATGCACACTGCTCAAAAATGTAATGGGACCCTAAAATGATGAACGAAATATATTAAAGTTCATTGTGTAATTTGTGGAGAGGAAAATGACGAAACAACAGTGAATAGAAACCAAAATCACCATCTGACTGAGGGCTGGAATCAAACTAAAAGTAAGGTAAACAATTGAAAATCACAGGCTGTTCCAACTTGTAATATGACTCAGTCGTGTGCTTGGCCCCTACGTTCCTGTAGACACTCCCAACAACATCTGGACGTACTCTAGACTAGGGGTCTCCAGCCCTGCCCCTGGAGAGCTGCTGTCCTGGAGGTTTTACTCATCCCTAATTTAGCTCACCTGACTCTAATTTTTATCCGGTAATTACTGAATGAGGGTGCATATTCATGGGGGTGAAGTGGAAAACCACCCAGAAAGTTCTAGAGGACATGTCGCTTTCATGTACATAGAATTACAACATTGCATACAATTGTTATTCTACAAAGTTCTATCAAATCACATTAGTCTGGGAAGAGTGATGATACCAGATGATACTGCACTCGCACTGAGTGAGAGAGTCACACGCATAGTGAGGGTCCAACAATTACCTCAAGCGATTTGGGAACTTGAACAAACTTTCAAATCATTGTCTGACCAGGGAAGCAGAATTGGAATGCAGATGTCCTGTCTAGACACGATACCAAAGACCATACTCTGGTGGATGATTTGGATACCCAGGGAACCCCTGATGTGGTTGGGAGCTGGCGGTGTGCCGTAACAGTAGGCAAGGAATGGATTCAACATTATTATGTGCTGCAGCATTTGCACTATGACCAGGAAAAGGTTTTTTGAGGCAGGGATAATTCAAAATCACTTAAAGGTCTATAGGATCAAAAGAGACTCACTAAACCCAACTAGCCTCAGGGCAATGTGCAGTACAAGAGGTGGTACTGAACACCAAAGGGGTCATATTCATCAGCTTGAGACGTCGGGTGTTGTTATGGAAGCACACGCTTTAGCAAACGACACGTCAGGTGGCGTTATGGAAGCACACGGAACTCAATGGGGCATATATATTTGTAAAAATAAAAAGGCATTTCAATTATTCTCCTCAATATTTCACAGTGAACAGTGAATTAAATTTTGAGGTACTGATTGATCATATATAGTAGACTGTTATTTTATTAAATTATAAAATGTATTGTATGATTGAACCGCTCTAACTGCGCTTTTATGTTAATACTTGTTTGTGCAGTGTACATCTAGCATTAGGTTATTACCAGTGTGAATAAATTGTCTTTCTTATAGGTCACTTACACAGTGTGGCCAGTGATTATGGAGAAAAGAAAATGGATACCCGAATCATTTTATTAATTTTAAGTTTCGTAGAACAACAAATCATACAATATATTTCATGATTTAATAGGCAGAAATAACCATCTGCTACATATAATCGTCAGTAGCTCAAAATATAATTGATTGTTTTCTGTGACTCAAATGAAGAAGCTCATTTGTTGGATAAATATTAAGAAGATGCTAACTTTTTCAAACATATTTATGGCCCATTCAAAAGTGTGTGCTTTGATAACGCCACCTGAAGCTGATGACTGAGACCACTTTGGCATTCCATAGCGTTGCAGAAAAAAGAATAAAGGAGGAAAATAGCGTGACTGTTCCTTACAGTAGCAGTTTAACAAATGTGGCTACTACTTTTTTGCCTAAATGTGAATAGCTTTACAGCAATAGTATTTACCTATAGACATTTTCAGACCCCTTTACATTTTGTGGGTTGCTGAACTTAATTTATAATTATAAGAGCTCCAAAAAGCTAATAAGAGCTCAGTATATGTGGTAACTCCTTCAAGACTGTTAGAAACGCAGTACAGGTGATTACCTCATGAAGCTGGTTGAGAAAATGCAAGGAGTGTGCAAAGCTGTCATCAAGGCAAAGGGAGGCCACTTTGAAAATATACAATATGAAAAGTATTCTGATCTGTTAAACACTTTTTTGGTTATGTCATGATTCCATGTGTAATGTAATAGTTTATTTGTCCTCACTATTGTTCTACAATGTGGAAAATAGTCAAAATAAAGAAAAACCCTTGAATGAGTAGATGTGTCCAAACTTTAGACTAGGACTGTATGTAGTTTAACTAAAATGTAGTTAATTAACACCACTGTCAACACTAGCTAGATTTGTGTGGCTTAAATATTAGCCAGGGTGCTAATCACTTTGATATTAGCAAATGAAATGTGAACACATTAGCTAATGTGTTTTCACTTAAGCCAATTGGGTTCAAAGCGTTATAGTTGGTACATCAGCTACCCAACAAACAAGCCAGCCAAGCCAGCAGCATGGCCAAAATACATCAGCATGACGTGGAGGGGAAGGACTATCACCTGGGTGTGGATGGACAGCAATCTTTTAAACAACTCTAGAATTCTACTTTTCCCATTTTAAAGTCCTAAAAATTGTCACGTGACGTGTTCTTAATATAGAAGTAGCAATTAAAAATCATATTTTTATATCTATATTTGTTGAAACGATTTTGTTTTACATTGGTTAATGTTTATTTACTTTTTATATTCATTTTAGTTCCAATATTGCTTTGGTGGGGTTTTGTATTTCTATTTTAAACATATTTAATAAACATAGGCTTATTGTCAGACTTATTTTGAAATTGTGTTTGTATAAATTACATGTTATTATGAGTAAAGTAAGAGAGGATGAAATACAATAAACTTTATGAAACGGTTATTGTTACACTAGTTCTCCCACAGTGTTTATTGTCCTTTTATTGTCCAGTATTTTTTAACATTTGAAAAGATAATGTAACAATGTTAAATGAAATATATTCAGTGTTTTCCCATCTTTGCTGGGGCTTAGTTGCACTTTGGACTTGAACTTTAGGCTGCATGGGTGAGCCAATAGCTGCTCATGCCCTAGTGTCGTTTAAGCAAATACAAAAAAGAAAACACATCCCTCAATCGTTAAAAACAGTGCAGCCAAGCCTGAATTCAAGCATATAATAAATTATGATCAAGTCAACAGTCAACAATCAACTCCATCATTATTACATATGAATATGCTTTCTTCCAAGACATCCATGTTGTCCGATGTTCATTCAGTTATAGATTTATGATTTATGTCTTTCTAGACCGCAAACTCCACCCGTCTTGCATCTCGCTAAGTATCACTCAACCCCAAGATCCCATTCCGCTCAACATCACTGAGCGCCCCAGTCCATCTTGCCCCCATCGACATTATGCTTAACATCAGTCAGCTCTTGTCCTGTTTAACATCCGCTCTACAACCCTCTGCGTGCATCCATCCTACTCTGCATCAACTCGAGGGCTCCCCCTAGCGATGACATCCAGATGACCGCACTTGACGTTCACGTCACGCTTTGGGATCTGTTTGCCTCTCTAAATTGCTCATCGTTCAGTTGAAACGATTATATTGAACTACTCAGTCAATGACGAGTGTTTTTAATTCATGCATAAATTCACTCGTAAAACAATAAGCTATGTAGGACTCTGCTTTGAATAAACAACATGCTTGTTGAAATTAATGTTGAAATTGAAGCAGTCAGTTTTTAGTATTTGTCCTTAACACATTTAAAATACGTATTAAACATTTTGTAGGATTGTTATACACATATACGAATATAGTTTCAAAATAAGAATGACACCATGTTGCAAAACAGTGTCTCCTTAAAGAGGCTAAGTGAAAAGTTTAAAATAAATAATTGTTCCTTGATCAAACTCAAAAGCAATGCTTTCGTCTATGTTTGGAATGTCTTTCCATTTTGTTCTCATGCAATGTTCATTAACTACTGATTTTGGATTGGAATTCACATCGTTATGGATTTTTTGTTTTGGTATCTGTTCTGTGTGTTGGACATCGTCTTGTATGGTTGATGTGTTATATTGAGCAACTCATGTTTTTTGACCCCTGGAGGTCATAGGGTTTAACAACTATGATACTTGCTGCCGGTCTCCTGCCTTCTGCTAACTAACCAGTAATAAAGGTTATACATTAGTGTATTTGATATTTTAATTTGGTTGGCTGATGCAAAAGAATAGGCAGAGTTGTTCAAACCTGGGTGGTGTTTCTTAAAAATCGTCTTGGAGCTGGAGAGAACTGTGCTGCCCTAACAGTTTACAATTTAATCTTTTAGCAGGCACTCTTATCCAGAGCAACTTACAGTTAAGTGGGAGCCAAAAGAAGAAACAGGTCAGGAGAAGAGTGGACTGGATGTTGCTACTGTATCCTATTCTGCTAGCCATTCGATCAACACTTGAATTGAAGAGCATAGATGATGTAAACAGAATACTATGGTACAGACCTATATACACTGCTCCCAAAAAATAAGGGAACACTTAAATCAAACAAAATATATATGACAGTGTAGGCAACCATTTCTCTTCACTAAAGGTATCATAGGGGTAATTGAATAACAGGTAAATCCCTGACATAATTATTTGCATGCGTATAATACATTTGTAGTTGTAAACCAAATTTGCCGGTGTATACCCAATGATGTCTGTATGAAGGGAGAGCAGAGAAATTAGGCGAGACCAGACTTTTAACAATTATAAGTTTTAATAGAGGCTGGTCAGTCTCCTCTGACTCTGGCTGCGCCATTGGCTCTTCCATTGGTATGAGCAGTAGTAGATTTCACTAGCTATTTCGCATTAAATAACTGGTCTTTTGTTTTCATAGTTTGTCATGTGATTGCATTTCTGTATCTCCTGACAGTCTTCCAGCTCCCGATTCCACAATTCAACGTTGTACAATCTTGTTTACAAAGAAGTTGGGACACTAAAATACAAATAAAAACAGATTGCAATGATGTGCAAATCATTTATTTACAAGACAACAAATCAAATGTTGAAACTTGGAAATGTCATGGATTTTGAAAAAATACTTGCATATTTTGAATGTCAGCAACAATTGCTGTAGTTTTGAAAGTGAAATGTTTTCCTATGCTTGGTTAATATAGGATTGCAGGTGCTCAACCATTCAGAGGTCTACTTTGTGATATTTGTCATTTCATATTGCATCTGAAAAAATTGGTGGAACACGTCACAAATAATTAGGTTAATTGGCAACAGGTCGGTAACACCATTGGGTAAAAAAGAACATTCCAGGGAGGATGAGTCTTTCAGAAATAAAGTTAGGAAGGGGTCCACCACTGTGTGAAAGACTGTGCAGGCAAATAGTGCAACAATTTGAGAATAATGTTTCTCAACGTGAAATTGCATTTTATATGTTTTTATTGTTATATGTTTTGTGGATTTTAGGGTTTAAATTATTTGCACATCATTGCATTCTGTTTTTCTTTACATTTTAGACAGTGTCCAAACTTCTTCGGAAACAAGGTTGTATTGTTTGTGCGTGCTGAGTAGGACAATATTAATAATAAACACAATATCTACATAATATTTGTTGATTAGTTAGTTAGATTTTCAACATATATTGTTGTATGCTGATTTGTCATAACCAAAAAGGCCTGGGCATCAACTGGCTTTGGTTTGGATTAGTCACACTTCATAGTTTGACTAATATATATTTAAAAAATATTCCAAATACTTTCCTATTCTGACCCTCTCCGGCGCCCCCCCCCTTGGGAGGCACGCATCGAACCCCCCTGCTCTTGATGTTTTTGGAGTCCATACCCCTTAAGATTCCACCACTGTATGGCTCCGAAATGGGCACAAACTCTCGGTCCTCTGCTTTGCACACACACGTGACTGTCATCCTTGACAGCGTTCCTACCATTTGAAGTTTTCAGAAGGTACCTATTTTATTAGTTTCGAAATGATGAATTGAGTGATATTGCTTTTTTCTAAAATCAAATTAGAATTTTTTTGGCAACTTAGAAGCATTCTAACTCAGTATGTCAATTAATTAATGTTTCAGGCAAGTCGTGAAAACGAGCATGAACGTCTCTCCTATCTGGATATAGCTTGCAGCAGGTGACTTGGAGTGAGTACGATGGAAGGAGGTCGCAGTATTGCGCATGCACGGTTGCGTGGCCTAGATCTCTAGTTGTCTACTCTCTCCTTTCGTGACTGCACACACAGTCGCAGCATTGGAACTATAGATTCTTAAACGTTTTCGGTTCATTCAGCAAACATTGTTGGAAAGGACGGGGAGAGCTATTTAGCACATTTACATTTAGTACTGTTGCAGGTGACAGCTGAGACATAGTTTTGTTTTAGCGTCGACTGGTCTCATCGCATCTGAGCATCCATTCCTTTCATTCCCTGCGATCCAGCTAACTAGCAACCATAGTAGAGCAGGTTGACAACGCACATCAAAGATGTCGGGTTACCAGGGGAAAAAAAATATCCCTCGCATTACAGTGAGTTTTGTTTAAAATTACTATAATTTTACAAAATTGTTAAGTACATTCTACACCAACGTATGACAAAAACATGTTAGCAGTGGGGATTAGACTGTTAGCATAGTCAACTGGGGTGGAAGAAGGGCGGGGGTGGGGTAAGACGTAGTCACCCCTTGCAATACAGAAATGTCAATTGACGTTAATTGGTCATCACTTGGTATACCCTGTCATTGGATTGCAATTTTTGTTGGCGTCATTTTATTTTGTGCTTGTGTTTTTTTGCAACCGCTCAGTAACCTACCATGTTAGACAGTATAGTTTATGCCAGAGCCTCAGAAAGGAAGAGTCTATGAGTGAGACAATGGAATTATTTACCATATTTATTATCCATCCGAGTGTTCATACTAATAATATTTCACTTCAAATTTACTATTGTTTTCCAGTTTTTTTTTATGGGAGGGTGGATGATTTTTTGGGAATGGAGACATAGGCTGCTAGTTGCAAGGGTAAAAACCTTTTCTGAATGTAGGTCGTTGGATGAAATCCATTTTTAATGGGTTCTCTAAGCTGCGAATATGAAAGCCTTTTGGCAGCATGCAGAAATACTATGCATTTCATTTCTTGACAACAAACAAATAACAACAACACATTTGTGCTATGATTAAGGTCGATTGACCAGAACCTCAACAACATTAGCTTCATACTGGAAGTTTTAAGGTGTGCTGATTGTGAATGTTTTTTGTGGCTAGTTTCACAACTCTTTTTAGTGACGTGAAAACAGGGATCAGTTAAACCCATGTATTGACTATTGGTTGCGATTGATTGTTTTCTTAAAATGCCTCAAAATATGAATTTCTATTGAATGACAAGAAAGAGCATCAAGAGTCATCACAGTCTACGTTTTAGGTCCACCTTTAATTTACACTTTTGTTTAATGAAATGGCTCTTGATAGCGATTTGTTTATGGAGTGTGACTGGGGTAGAGGGGGTGGTATTCTCAAGCAGCAGTTGGATCTTCCTGGCAACTGGAGGTGGCCTATCTAAGCCCCTGACATCTCCAGCATTGCATACAGCCTGAATCCCAGCAGCCCAAGGATTTAGGTCTTTGAGAGTATTTAGCAATTTGTTCCAGTTATTTGAAGCAGAAAACTGAAAAGAATGACAGCCAAGGGAAGACTTTAGGAGTGGCCAGTTTGTGTTATCTACAAGAGTGTATGTTTCTATTGGGTCGGAACAAATTGATCAGGGAGCTGAGGTAAAGAGAGGATTTGCATAAAAATTACTTTTATGCAAATGTAGATAAATTGGTACCATTGAGTCTAAGGTTGTTTGATGAGTGTTGTAAGAGGTACTGTTGACAAAGCGGATGGCCTTATGGCAAACTGGTATAATTTATTATGGTAACTGTTGGCAAGCCTGTAAAATAAGTTTGCATTGTCCAGGTCTGGTGAGGTTTTTTTAGAAGAGTATGTTTTGCATCATGGGTGAAGTAGGCAAATTAGGAATCAAATTCTTGCTCTGCAGATTGCTGTTGTGGTCTGGAACTAAGGCGCCTTGCTTTCAAATCTTCCTGTTGTTTAACCAGCTTTTGAGGAACTTGTTTAATTGAATTTGTGTGTTATAGGGGCAGATTTGCTACCGCCCCAAAGTTGTTGTCAGTTAGAAACATGTTTGTCCATTAAAACAACATCAAATTGATCAGAATTACCATGTAGTTATTGTTAATGTTGTAAATGACTGTTGTAGCTGGAAATGCCTGATTATTTTTAAAAGTTATGTATACGTAGGCATACACAGGACCATTATCAGCAACCATCAGTCTTGTGTTGCTTTGGCATATTTTGTTTTCTAATCAAAGTATATCATTTTAAAAGGCTTTGTGGTCATTTGAAAAACACTTGCAATTATGTTTAGGCAGTTAAAAACTGTTGCTGATTAAAGAAGCAATAAAACTGGCGTAGTTGAGTATCTGAAGCATCATCAATTATGGATTTCATTACAGGTTTACAATGGCCAGAAACAAAGCACTGTCTTCTGACACTCATCAGGGTGTTCTTGGTCTGAGAAATGAAGGCTGTTCCATGCGAGAAATAGCAGAGAAACTAAAGGTCTCGTTTAACTTTGTGTACTACTCTTTTCACAAACCAGCTCCAACCAGAATAGAAAGGGGTGGGGGGTGCCCAACCAAACTAGAGGACAAATACATTAGTGGCAAGTTTAAGAAACAGAAGCCTCAATGGTCCTCGGCTGGCAGCTTCATTAAATAGTACCTGCAAAACACCCGTCTTAACAGTTACAGATTTTCCCAATCTTCTTCTGTTCAGTGTTCATTTGCACATTCTTTTTATTGGCCAGTCTGAGAAATGGCTTTTTCTTTGATCTGGCCAGAGTATGTTAGTCCTATTTGTACCAAGACAGCTGTGTATAGGTAAACAAGACTTGTAGTGGGATTTGCGTCATCTATATATTTTGAGTTTTAAATGTTAACTTTTGATACTTTCTCCACTTACGTCACCAGTGGATAATTTCTGATTGAAATAAATATGTTGCTGGCTGATTGTAGAAGACAGGTGAGTGGTGATATGTTGGGCCAAGAACACTTCCTGTTGACATAATTAGCTGGCCAGCTAACTGTTGACACTGGAACACATTAAACATCTCTACTAGCTCTTGGGTAAGTGTAGCTAATAACCCCACCAAAATCTAAGTTTAGGCTTTTGTAATACATCCCGGTTTTCCAAACAGTTGTCCCACAGCGTAGGATGTAAATGAAAACCCACTGCAATTATCATTTAAACCCTTTATTCAATATAAAATTGTATAAAGACAACATATCAAATGTTTAACTTGAAACAATTCATTGTTTCTTGTAAAACATTGCCATTTTAAACTTGATGCCAGCAACATGTTTCACAAAAGTTGGATCAGTGGCTACAAAAGACTGGACATGTTGTGTAATGCTACAAACCTAACCTGGCGGAATATCACACAACTAATTAGGTCAATTGGCTACAGGTCAGTTATATGATTGGGTATTAAAAGATAATTCCAGGGAGGATGGGGAGGGTTTCACCACTTTGTGAATGACTGGGCTGGCAAATAATGCAACAATTTAAGAATAAAGTTTCTTAACAGAAAATTGCTAGTAGTTTGGGGAGTTCATCATTTATAAAACATAATATAATTTAAAGTTTCAGAGAATCCGTAGAAATCTCTGTATGCATGGGACAAGGCTGAAAACCAGTATTGGATGGCTGTGATCTTCTGGCCCTCATTGCATTAAAACAAACAATTCTGTGGTAGAAATCAACTCATGGGCTCATCAGGCACACTTCCGATTACCATTGTCTGTGAACACAGTATGTTGCTGCATCCACAAATGAAAGTTAAAACTTTACCATGCAAATACCATTTATAAACGATATTCACATTCTCTGGGCCTGAGCTCGTTTAAGATGGACTGAGGTGAAGTGTAAAACTATCCTGGCATCTGACAATTCAAAATTGTACATTCCTTTTGGGTTTCATGGATGCTGTAACCTCCACACTAAAGAGGAGCGAGGCCATCAGGCTTATCAGCCCACAGTTCAAAAGCCAACATCTGTGATGGTATGGGGGTGCATTAGTGCACATGGTATCGGTGTCTTGCACATCTGTGAAGTCACCAATAAGGTTAAACAATATATTCAGGTTTTGGAACAAAATATGCTGCAACCCAGGCAAAGTCTTTTTCAGGGAAGACCTTGCTTTTTAAAAAAAGACAATGCCAAACCACATTCTGCCCGCATTACAACATTTGGCGCATTGTAAAAAGACAAAATGACAAAAAAGACTCTCACCTGCTGAGAAGCGTTTAATGCAATATCAAGCAAGAAAGGGAATACATTTCCCCTTCAAAGCTTCAGCGGTGGTCTCCTCAGTTCCCAAACACATCGAGTATTGTTAAAAGAAGAGGTGTTGCAACCCTGTGGTTAACATGCCCGTCTCAGCGTTTTTAAAGCGTGTTGCTGGCATTAAATTCCAAATGAGTTTGTATTTTTCCCAAAACCAATAAATGCCTGTTACAACATTTGATATGCTGTCTTTGTACTACTTTGTTAATTAAAGGGGTAAAAGACATCTTGTGCATTTTGTTTTACAATCTGTTTATTTCTTAAGCTTACAAGACTGGGAGGCTGTTGTGACACTTACTCCCACATCAAGAGGATTTGTGAGAGAGGAAGAGTGGCTCACACAATTGAACTGGCAATACTGACACTAGTAATAGTTTGATATTCACGTAATTGTTGCAGCCCTATAATAGAGACATGTGTATTAATGTTGTCTCCTTTCTATGTGAGCGCTGATTATCTGGATGGAGACAAAAATGAATTGCTTTATGTCAAGATTCGTTAACTTTTGACATATTAAAAAACGATTATGAAACTAAATGAGAAATGGATACCCCTGATGCGATCAATTGATAACATTGCAAAATGCCACAGTTGCTGTCTAGAGCCATCGTAAGTAATGTTTAGACCATGGAACACACTCCGAGTAAATATACTACAGGATTTGAGATTTGCAGATCTTCCTTGATGCATTTCCGGTTACTGTGCATTCTTCAATAATAGGAAGAACACTTAATCATAATGGCATTCATGGGAGGGTTAGTCAAAATCAAAATCGCCATGTTTGGGGAAATCCCAAAACCGCCTACCACCAAAATAACCACATCCCATAGTCAGACCTGGGGCTGCTTTTCCTCCTCAGGACCTGGCCCACTACACATTTCTGAGGTATACCAGGAGATTCTGGACAGAATGCCCTGCCATCCGTCAAAGATCTACATTTGAGATGAAATTGATTCTTCCAGCAAGACAACAACCCTAAGCATTCCAGAAAATGTACCAAATAATTATTTGTCTATTGGATTTGGATTTTTTCAAGATTTTTTCCAGTAAGCAATGGTTTTCTGGATAAAGTCCCAAAATAAGTATATTTGGATAAAAAAAATTCATATCTGGTCTAACATGTTTATTTCACCACAGAATTCTTTCACATCCCCACATCCAGATGAAAAGCCCCCATTGAATCAATATAGTTATGATAGTATGATCAGGGATATTATTGTTAATTTAACTTGGGTCATGTTAACTTGCATCAGCCAGTTATACAGCAACAGTTTCAATCATGTATAAACTGTGTCTGAGCCCCAAACTGAAGCCACACTCCAGTCACTCACAGTTATCCTTCTGATGTAAATCTATTTTCCATGCTTTTAGCTTTGTTTCAGAGGGCTCCTGTAAACCAGAGACAAGTAGGTCATACATTAATGTGATCAACCCTTTACCCTCGCAGGACTTGGTGACAGTCTTTTCCAGGAAGAAAAGAGGTGGCAAGTCTAAGGAATGGTTCTGAACTGCATAAACAAATCTTCTGAGCTGCAAGTATTTAAATACATTTTTTATTGGGGTATTGTAATGAAGTGATATCAGGTCAAATGACATGAGTGCCATCTTGGAAAATATATTTATTTTTCCCAGTACTTTATCCGCAATGGCATGAAGTCCAAATCTGATATTCTGAGATCAACATTTGAATTTGTAGTTTAAATTTGTCTAGATTAGACATAAACAACATGGGAGTCAATTTCAAACAGCTGTTTACATACTTCATAGGCGATGTAACATAGTTATCATTATAGTGTCTTAAGTTATGCTGATATAGAGGTTAAGGGGTAATTCAGTAGATTCAATGTCCTCCCAGGCTGCTATTTGATAAAAAATAAAACCTGATGGTTAATTTCTTCTGCCTAGTTATTCCTCTGCAGATTGGGTCAATGTTGCCCCTCTCTATCATAGATACAGTAATGAGAATTGAATTCTGGGATGTTTTTTGTTCCTGTGATTTTCTTAAATCACAGGAACATAAGGTGGTGGTGGTAAAATAATATTTTGGAAAAGGTAAATTAATGTTGGTTGTCTGTTTTTAAAATGTTAATCCAGGGGAGACTATTGCTCTATTGAATGACAAACAATTTATTATAGGCTTGTAGTTGACTGACATCCGGTGAAATTATCAGTTAGATTAAACTTTGTAAGTTAAATTGCCAAAACGAATTGCAGCGGCAAAAACAGGCATCCCTGCTGACAACCTCTTAAAGTGAGAACAACTTTAATACTTGTCACGGTGTTGTAGTGTGGCGGAACCATTCGCAGACATTTTTAAATGAAAATGGGTTTAATCCTTAACAACAAGACAAATACAAACTAACACGAACTGTACACGTAAAATGAAAGGACTAACTAACATAAAACGATATACAAATAACGTGTAGAGTATCCACTTGAAAAATGAACTAAACAGAGACAAACCGTGAG
>JACXGK010010663.1:0-17480 GCA_016801125.1 Novumbra hubbsi | reverse complement strand
AAGTGGTTGTGGTATGTGGTATTGCTTGTGGTAGTGGTAATGATAATGGTAATAGTGGTGGTAGTGGTGTTGGTAATAGTGGTGGTGTTGTTGTTGGTAATAGTGGTGGTGTTGGTGGTGTTGGTTGTAGTTGTGGTGGTGGTAGTGGTGTTTGTAATGATAATAGTAGTGGTGGTGGTGGTTGTTGTATGTGATATAGCCCGTGGAAGTGGTATTGGTAATGGTGGTAGTAGTAGTGGTGGTGGTGCTGGTAGTAGTAGTGGTATTGGTAATGGTGGTAGTAGTAGTGGTGGTGGTGCTGGTAGTAGTAGTGGTATTGGTAATGGTGGTGGTAGTAGTAGTGGTGGTGGTGCTGGTAGTAGTAGTGGTATTGGTAATGGTGGTAGTAGTAGTGGTGGTGGTGGTGGTGGTAGTAGTGGTATTGGTAATGGTGGTAGTAGTAGTGGTGGTGGTGCTGGTAGTAGTAGTGGTATTGGTAATGGTGGTGGTAGTAGTAGTGGTGGTGGTGCTGGTAGTAGTAGTGGTATTGGTAATGGTGGTAGTAGTAGTGGTGGTGGTGGTGGTGGTAGCAGTAGTGATCGTAGTGTTAGTATCATCAGTAAAGAAAATGCATCAGATGGACAAACAATAACCACTGCTGGCATATAAATCATACAGCCCTCTGATAAAGGCAAATTATTTGCCTGTTATTTTGCTACCAAAATCACATTAATTTATAAACGTTTCTGCGTTGAACTTCTTTGACACAGTAGAAGGCATGTTGTTTTCCCTCCCCTGATATCTAGGAAGGTCCTGGGTGTTGTTTGTCAATGTATACCAAGGCGTGACTATCTTTCCAAAGCTGCTATGCTATTCTTTTCAAGACAATCAATATTGCTGTAGTGATGTGCCCTGAAGACCTAGCAGTACCTGTTTGTCTTGTAGGGTCTTGGCAAGCAATCCAACAACAGTTCAATGGTTTAATTTGGAGGTGTTTCCTCTGCCGGGCTGTTCCATATGGAGGTGTTCAGTACACAGTGTCTCTCATCAGGTTAGAATTCTCCACCTTAAGACGGACATCTTGAAGCGGATATTCTGTCTATTTATGGTTTATTTTCTATCCGCTTTTCCCTTCACACGGGGCTGTGCCTTAGTTCGGTGCACACACCCATGACTGTCATTTGTTAAGAGCACAGAGTGGAGCGATGAATCCTGTGTTCCTAGCGTGTATCTTGGCTCTCTTCCTGTGAAAGCACTTCCGCTCCCCCCTCACTCCCTCACACCCCCCCCCCTCTCTCTCTGTCTCTCTCTGTCTCTGTGAGGGTGGACGTGGGCGGTTGTTCAGAGCATGGCACCGTCTCTTTCTGAACGCAGGGAGGGTTGAGGCGAGGAGGGGAGAGATCCTCTGCTAATGGGATACTAAGAAAGACCTACGGGCGTGGTACAATACAACCCATACAAAGTAACGGATGGGGATCATGTTAAAGGTGTGTGTGTGTGTGTGTGTGTGTGTGTGTTTCACGCTTGTGTGCGAGCATCTGGGTTGTGGCGTAAAATTGCATTTTTGTTTGTGTGTGATGATTTTATTGTGTGTGTCACCCTCCCTTCCAGCTGCATGGCTATGGTAGCTTGAATTTAGGTATGCATCCTTTTGCTTTTTCTGGAAACATTCCTGCTGTGTTCTGTGCAGCAGAGGCTAGGCAACAGGAGCTCAGACAACTGCAGCATCAGCCCCCAGCAGAGTCTGTGTGTGCGCCCATCTGTCAGGTTGTGTGTGTGTGTGTGTGTCACGCCCTGTTGACAGCATTGATGAATGCAGCATCAGCCCCCAGCAGTAGATTTGCAATGACACACACACACACACACACACATACACAGTTGATGTGCTACTTTCCGTTGCACTCTACTGTTTGCTGCGATTCTTTATTCTCCGGCACAAATGGGAATAATGGCATTATCAGGAGGCATCAGAAACGGGTCGCAGCCACTTCCATCTCCAGCACTTGCAAATGAGCATCACGCAGCTTCACAAGTACATTAGGTTTCCTTTCCGCCGAATGTTACGGGTGTTTGTACTTGGGTGTCTTCCATTTATCTCAGTTGCTCCCACAACAAATAGATTTCCGATGAGGGCATTCAACGCTGTCAATCCAGTTCCTATTCCCGGCGTATCCCCGCGCGGAGTTCATTTGAGCTTTGTCACTGCTAGCTGACACCAGAATCTACGATACTGACACTAACGGTGTCTGTACAGATCTGGCAGGAGCTTGTCAGATGTTCGCTGAAGATTTTGGAGGAGATGGAGTTGTTTTGGAGGCGGGTACGCTGCAATGGAAATTGACTTTTAACTTCCCGAGCATCCTGTAACCCTCGTTTATGAAACGTGCCTCTCAAGGTTTAGGTGACAGAGGGAGACACTTTCCCTATAATGGTCAGATGGAAGAACTCCCAGTTGAGCTACAGCATGGCCGCAGTATAGGGGATGTACAGAGGAACTGTTCTCTGGCGTCCGCATGGAGTAGTGGCTGTACGGAAACAAATGAAAGGATGAAGTGAATGGATGCGTGGATATTCCTCGCGGAAGAGTGATGAATGAAAGATACATGATTAAATGAGTGAGAAGGCAAATTGACATTTTTCACTCAGACAGAGTAGATGTGAGTGCTTTGGGGTTGCCTAGGCAACAGGTTGCCTGGTTCTGTCGGGGAGATGGAGGGAAGAAGGGCGAGTGGGCGTGGAGGAGTCAGCAGGGGCTTGTGGGACGGCGAGGAGAGCGGAGGTAGAGACGATTGGCACGCGGGCGTACGGCACGGCATGTGACTCTTGGACTGGCCAACGCCAACCGGCGCCATGACGCATGGGATTTCTGCGTGTGAACCCTGACCCCCGGGCCACACCCCCTCCACCCTCACCGCACCGCCAAAGACCGTGCGCGCTCAGTAAATCACACCACGCTGCGGTTATCAGAAGACAGACTGCGGCGTTGAGGCGTTTTCCACTAGTTTCCGTTTCAGACTGAACACGCGGCGTTTAGCGACGTGCTCGGCTTGAGCACTGGTCATGTTTGAATATACCGTGAAATATCCAGGTGTTTACAGACAGACGGTTTATTAATGATGTGTCAGTGTGTCCTAAAAGGTGTTGCTTTGACTTAACATTTCAACCAAAGTGACTGTGCTGTTAATGTAGACCATCGTCATGACAGCGAGTCACTGCCCCCACACAATGTAAAGCACTTGGATAGAACCGCCTGTGGAAAGGTGCTATGTGAGTGGAATCCATTATTAAAGGTGAAGGACCATCATGGTCGGTTGTTGTCAAATCCCAGGTCATTCTCCACTGAGGGTCACAGCAGGTTGTCTCTGGTTCTTTCCGGGGAACATTGTGCCTCTTGCATCCCTATATTGTGTATCTAAATGTTTCAAAACCTGGAGAACAAACTGTTTTTAATGAAGATATGCTTGATTCGGTTAAGCAGGTTTTTGTTTTAAAATATGAGTGGAGGCTTTCTGTCGGGCCTTTGTCAACTTCTAATAAGGTTTTAACCCTCTTTATCCCCAAGTTGTATCAGATGTTCTTCATTTGTTTTTTAAATGTTGGTGTCTGTAGTCCTACAAAGCTTCCCTTTGCTTTTTTTATTGTTCTTTTTTTATGGACACTTTTATATATTCAACCAGTTTTCTGCTTTTCATGATGTACGTTTTCCAATAGGTAACAAATGTTTTGACCCTGTATGGTTTAAGGGCTGATGAGAAACGTTTAGTCTTAGACCTACATAGCGGTTTCCTTGAGACTAGTTGAATTCATGGGCAAAAGCCCCAAAGATGTTGGCAAAGACACTAATCACGTGGCCCCTGTGGCACACACTTTGCATACGTTATTTAGATACAATACAGTGCGTACCCAGCGATGCTTTGTGCTGAATATTAATGTTGTAATACTTCCAGTCCAAGTGTTGTAAGCCACAAGCCACACTCATCATCCAAACCCCATGGTGACAATCTCCTGTGTTACGGCAGTGTGGTTGTTCACGGTAACAAATGTTTCTTATTGCTTCGGTGTGTAAAGCCTAACGAGTGAGAAGTCGGGGCGAGTCTCAATTCTCGCCTCCTTATGCCAATGCCTCCGTGCAGACCTGTTGTTCTTCTCCTCCTCAATCCCTCTCCCACAACGGGTTTCCCGAAGGAGACCGGCAAGGATCCGAGGAAATACTGCTGAGATTCACCCCAGGCTAATCCACAGAGGGCTTGCTGCTGAAGAGGCTGCAGAGGATTCTGGGTATTGTGCGTGGGCTAGCCGTAGCGTACCAACCTCAGGAGCGCCTTATGTAATCTCTGTCACTCGCCCTCAGGGTAGCAGAGCTACAGTGTGAGCGGGCAAGGTTTTCGGAGACTAAATCTTCGTACTCCTTCCTGTGTGCGCGCTGCCCTGCGATGCGATGGTGTCCGTTACACTGGGACACCTGATGTAATTAGAGGATATATTCATGTCAAATGAGGAACAATCATATTGGTCTGTGATGGATGCGAAGAAAGGAATGATTCGCATCATTCACTCTGACTGGATGGAATGTGTTACTGACTGCCATTGGGGGGGTCACTAAAGGACACTCTATTATCTCATTAGCAGAGAAACACAGCGAACCCCCCCCCCCAACCTATGATTTCAGATGAAATCATTTTTTATAGACTGCCCTAGAGCGGCCGTAACATTGTCCATTTTCTGAAGGATATGTACTCTATTGTACAGATGTAAAATCTGCCTTTATTTTGATTTATTTATTGATAGAGTCCTGCAGCCACAGAGCGGTCATCCGTTTATTAAAGGTCAGCCATTTTGATGTGCACATTACATACATCGAAATGGTTTTCATGCCTTGTAAGTGTAAATGATCCTGCATTGCTTTAAAAATACTCCTTCAGAACGCTGCTCTAATTACAATTGTACACGTTCAAGTGAGCAGATTATTTTGTCGTTGTTGGATGTAGCAACAGTGACACACTCTGGTGGCGGTCTCTAATGACATCACAGGTCCAACTGATTTACTCCAGGTAGGCTGACGGCTGTAGCGGCCAAGCCCGTCCTGAGTGATGCTCTTATTGCAAGTGGACGGTGGCTGTGGTCCAGCAGTATTTCGGGAGAGGCCATTTCTGCGACCACAGCAGAGGAAGGGAGTATAGTCCATCTGCGGGTAGTGTGTGATTGCGGCGCGGAAATAGAAGATTTTGTTGTCGTGCTTTGGCTGTGTGGTCTACGTGGGCAGATACAGCTTATGTCGGGATTTAGCTGGATCTCCTCCGTTCATTGTGGCCTCGCATCTCTCAGTCTTTGGCTAAAGTCAGATTAGCTGTTTGTTTACCCTCCGCAGCCCCTCCCCTGATAGCCCCGTAACAGCGGGAAGATGCTGCCATCATGTTGTGGATTCTTGATCATGTTTGTCGGTGTCAACGGATCCGCAGCCAAAGGCCAACCAGGGTTTTACACCGCCACTATAATAACAACCTTTCTTTAGCAAAAAATTGGGCCTGTCTTTTCCTTCTTTGATGGATACCTATAATCGGAATGTCTCCTTCAGCTGGGGCGAAATGCTTTTTGGAGGAACTGTAAAAGGTCGTTCTTGTTATTGAACGGTATTATTTCCTGAACAGTGTTTTTCTCCATGTGTTACCTATTCTGAGAGTTCTTGAAAAGTAACCTTTCCAAAAACAAAGTGGAACTTGAAAGTGCTGTTTCTATACCCTCACTCTCGAATAGACGTCTATTTGTTTTTCGTCTCTTAAGGGGGCTGTGATGACGTGAGCTGTCTGTTTGTAATGTGAATCCAGTGAAACATTGGCTATTCTAGCTGACCCACAGCACTTGTTATATCAGTACAAAGGGGGAGAAAAGGCTATTCTGCCATTCTGTGATTGCCAATACACGAGTGTTGAGTCCTTCTGCTTCCATTACCTGCAGTGGACTTGTGATGCTGTTGACTAGCAGCGGGAGACGTTGTGGTCACCTGTGAAACCTGTGGGCTTCTCCGTATGCACCTGGGGAGAAGATAATTAGTTTGCTGCCTCTCTCGCTGTCTTTCCCCATGCACCTGTCCATAGTCCTCAGTACGTGCAGATGAGTCAACGCAGGCATGCTGTTCCCTCAAAAACCCGGACTGGGTCTTGGCCTTTTTGTATCGGTGTCTTCACATGAATCTTTGCAGGGACCTGCTGCAACACTTTGATGAAGGCAGTTGGTAGCTACAGTAGTCGTGAGTCTAGACCGTGCCGACGGGATATTTGTTCATGACTTGGTGCGACCAAAAGGGTGTTCATCACGATGAGGCCTCTTTTCTTCAAATCCAGACATGACATCATGCGACGGCTTTTCTCTGTTGCCGTCCACGTGACGATGCCCGGACATCTCTGCCTCTTCACCTTGGGGAAACAAGCGTTTCATCGCCGGTGCGCTGGGGCTCCATTACCTGTCATTATTGAAGAGCTCGTTTTTGGCCTTGAGGCACTAGAGAGCAGACGCTCACATGATTTTCCTCACCTTTTATTAGGCTCAATTATAAAGGCAGAATTCATGTAGACGCTGAGAAGCACCACTGTCGGGTAGAGGCTCTGCTGATGTTCCTGTGTTTTTGAGTTACATTGTTGATTGGTTGAATCAGTGCGACTTTCAAAAACAAATCTTTTTTTTGCCAGTTCAAGGATTTGTCTGTAAATCATTGTTGCCTGAGTCACTCTCACCTTCTAATCACAACTCCTCCCGACAACTGTGACAATAGAAGCATTCGGTCTGCATGTAAAACAGATAATTGATAGGCAGCTACTGCCTGGGCAATTAAAATGTTCTCATTTAAGTGGGGAAGCCAAGATCATAGTGGAATGTAATTCAACATGTTTTCTATAAAAACAGGCTCCCTCTTAATCCAATCTAATGAACACACAATATCCTAGCCGTTTATTGGTGTCCAAGTGGACATTATGCCATTTTAAGTTGCTATACTGAGGCAGACATCACTCCCTGAAGGGGAATCATTTCAATTGGTTTGTTGGTGATGTGCAAAAAATATTTTAGTTTTTTTTAGAAATGCTTAGTGGTTCATAAACTTTATCTCATCGCCCACGCAGATGTCAAGCTAAATACATCAATCTAATTGTGTTGAAGCTGCAACTAGCTGTTTGTGTGTTAAGTAATGTACAGCTAGTAGTTCTAAAAATACCTTATTTAAACCACACATTGCCATTGAGGTAAGTAGGCTGCTACTGCCACATGAACTGTGTGATTAGCTCATGTGGCAGTGCAAGCTAGCAATGTCTTTTTTTAAATTATATTTTCTACCTCAACACCACCGCCACTGTCATATCAACTTTTTGACACCTTTATTTATTTACCTTTACCCTTATTGTAAAGGAGAAGAAGCCTAACTAATTTGCAGTCAAATGTGTCTAACAGTCTCTGATGTGCATTTAATTTCGAATGTGAACACTACTTCAGCTCAAACCTAGCCAAACAAATAATTGGCTGGCCGTCTTGGTTTGAGGTCTGACCATTGCACACTAGTTAGCCAAATGTTTCATATAAATGATTACAGAGTCCTCCCCATTAAAACATGTTCTAGCCCCAATTTGCAGTCTAAACATAAAATCTAATAGATTTAGATATTCAGAATTTGGAATAATAATTAATGTTTGAATAAACAATTATACCAAATATGTCTTAATCTTCTAGAATTAAATTATTTTGGGTGCAACCAAATGCTTTTCTTTTGAAACCAACTACAAGACTCATTGGCACCAGTACCGCCAGTGTACATGAACCTGAACAGAGGAGATGTGGCTAGTTTATTGTAAAATCAAAGGAAGGTTGAGGTTTTCAGACCCCAGTTGCTGTGTTATATTTAAATTAGTCCACATGTTTTGCCATATGTTGTGACAGATCCATCACATCCTTGAACACACTTTAGTATTCAAGATGATGCCTATCTTTTACCTTCATTTGGGATTGACGTACTATTGGGGGATCTAACAGATGGTCTGGGACAGGACATTTTTCATTGTAAACTGCTTAAGCCCAGTCAACCGATTCCTTTGTACCTGGTGGGCTAGACATTCTGCAGTCTGTGCCAAACTCAAGCCTGGAAAACACTGGCTTTGAATATATTAGATTTCTTTGTTTTACAATGTGCTTAGAAAACACTGCACCTGAGGTTTGGTCTCCTGTTCACTACAGTTGTCACTTTTTAACCACTCCACCAGTATTTGAAAACTGATTAAAAACATCTGCTTCCTGTGGCCGTTACATCTGGGCTCAGATGGGTTTTTCAGAAGCAATTGTAGATGGAGAAATGTATCTTTCCATTTAAATATTTCCACCAGTCTTGGTATATAGAATGGGAATGGAGACAGAACATCCCCGGCTCTGTTCTGTTCCTGCAGTTTGATAGGTTGCTAGCAGTTCCTGATAGGACCTTTATCTAGGCCTATACACTGTTCCTGATAGGACCTTTATCTAGGCCTATACACTGTTCCTGATAGGACCTTTATCTAGGCCTATACACTGCTCCTGATAGGACCTTTATCTAGGCCTATACACTCTTCCTGATAGGACCTTTATCTAGGCCTATACACTGTTCCTGATAGGACCTTTATCTAGGCCTATACACTGTTCCTGATAGGACCTTTATCTAGGCTTATACACTGTTCCTGATAGCAATCCCAAAGTACAAGGAAGTCAAATTAAAAGTAGAAGAGGCCGGCAGACACTTTGAGAACCCAACCCATTTCATATCTGGGCTCTAGTCTGTGCAGAGGACCTCCCCGCCTCAGAGCCAGTCATCCACGCTCACTAGCTGACTGTTTTGCTGACTGCCTGGCCGGCTGGGGCATATTTGGAGGGTTCAGGTGGGGATTCCAGGGGTCTACTGACTGGGATATGCAAATCATTTGTGTGTTTTGTAGGTGGGGGCTGCTGAGGTGGGGTCAGGCTAGGGTGACACCTGCTGAGGTGGGGTCAGGCTAGGGTGACACCTGCAGCTGTCTCTCTCTGCCGCGGTGTTGGTCAGGGAGATCAATACCACCATAGTGCTCATCTTATGGGCTCGCTGATGTCAGCATTCGGCCCGGACACCACTGCCAAGGGTGAAACCCTTATTAACCAGCCCATTCCACCGGTTGAGGCTGTGCCTGCGTCATGGTCAGTAGCCATGAAATGGGGCAGTGCCTGATAAATGAGAAGTAGGCTACTGTCTGAACTCGACTCACACAGTGATTGTGGCGTTCCCAGATTACCCACTTGAACACAACCTCGTGGTGTGGTCGTGTGCTGGTGGCTTTAGATCCCAGTGTCGCCCACACATAGGAGCGCTGGCATGAGTGTAATGTGCTTTGGATGCCCGTGCGTTTTCTGTATTATATCTGCCTAAGTTTCTCCTTCCCATATGGCAATGAATTTGCCATTTGGGACTGCACCGTTCAATATTATGAGAACACTTAATGTCACACATCCGGTCGCAAAATATATTAAAGATCAAAATCTTCACTGTACAATTAGTTCAGAACAAAACAAAGAAACAACTGTCAATGCAAACCAAAATCCCCAAATGATTAACGAGTGGATTTAAACTCTATAAATCAAAGTAAACAATTAAAATAACAGGCTGTTCCAACTTACGGGAGTTTCATCGCCGCAACTCATAATGTGACTCTGTAGTGTCTATGTATCTCCTTTTAGATCTGGATCAGGGCATCAGTGAGCTCCTGGACAGTCTGTGGTACTACTTAACCCATCGCTAAACTGGCCATGCTGAATGATGTTGCATGTAGCATAATGTTCACCACGGTGTCTCTGCACATGTGCTCCGTGTGAACCTGCCCTCATCTGTGAAAAGAACGGGGCGCCAATTCTGCGGTTCTCTGGCGAAAGCCAATCAAGATGCACGGTTCTGGGCTGTGAGCACAGGTCCCACTAGAGGACGGGCCCTCATGCCACCCTCATGGAGTCTGGTTCTGACAGTTTGGTCAGAACCATGCTTACCACTGGTCCGCTGGAGGGCATTTTGTAGCTCTGGCAGTGCTCCTCCTGTTCCTCCTCGCACAAAGGAGCAGATACCGGTCCTGCTGCTGGGTTGATGCCGTTATATGACCCATCGTTCTTCTGAAGTTCAGTATAATGTTAAGATGGATAGTGATTTTGAGGCATGAGTGGTGTTTTCCTATTTTAATATTGATTTCCACATTAATAAAACATGTTATTTCTTGTTGACGATTTCTCAGATAATGAAGGAATTCCACGTCAAAATGTCAACGTTGTGTTCTGACGTGTTCCGAGCTTATTCGGAGCCTGTTACATTTCATTTAGTTTGTGTCCTGCTGATTTAGATTTTAGTGACCAAAAACGACCACCAGACCATTTAAATAATAGATGTTATGTCTGGCTTTGCCTGGCCCCCAAGTTCGTGTTGACCGAAAATGATGTCCCCCACTGTAGCCGTTACTATTATGATTCTTTAACAGTCGGCAAGCAATCACGTCTAGTATCCAGGGGGCCTCATGTGACCTGTGAAGGGCAGCACACCTGTGAAGATGCCGGGGTATAAATAGCAGGAAGAGTCCCTGTTGTTCTGTACTGGCAGTGCCGAGGACTTCCCCGGCCTCCCTGCATACATTAGTCCTACTTCTAGAATGCCTGCTGCAGTTATTCATCATGCTTAGATTACATAACAGCATCCCATTATGTCTCCGCTCTCACCCCCTCCCCCCGAAGGGCGTGGGACTGCTCGGCACGGGGACGATCGAGTCGGTTGGGGTTTGGGGTGGTGTCGTTAACGATCTGATTAATGTCCCCGAACCGTTCCTCCTGCAGTTCACCTGAGGTGGTGCGGATGCGGCCTGGTTAGTATGAACGGGGAGGGACGGGACGGAAGGGATGAGGGACGCGGAAACGGAAACGAGACATGGGTTTGTGTGAGGAGGATGAAGGGTGGGATGTAGAGGGAGTGGCCTTGGTGGGGCTCAAGTCCTGATCTCCATTCTGCTGCAGTGGGTTGTTTTCCTTTGGCCCGAGCTCTTCTCAGCTCATTAGCCTGCCTCTGTCCCTCCGGATAGCTGGAGGAAGAATGATGGCTGTGTGTCTGCAGGAGTGTGTATGTGTGTGTGTCTGTGTCTGTGCGCACCCACACTACTCCTCAGTGGGAGATAAATATAAATTGGGTAAAAGTTGCGAGGGATTGGGCCTGAGTAGGTGTAGGAGGTGGCGACACTTCAAATCCCAAAGCAGCATTATGGGAAGACTAAGTGGTGTTCAAACTGTCCGGTGTACCACATCAGGGGGATTGAACGCTTTTAAAGGGCCAATATGTAGTCTTGTGTGCGTTTGCATGTGTGATCCAGTAGACACATCCACTAGTCTAAATCACTCACCACCCATAGCAACTGAGTTGGGTCACATGCTGGTGACTGTTCAGAACGGCATAGCCTCAGTGCTCCTCTAGTACCATGGCCAGGGGGTTCCTGGGTGTCAATATCCAGGCTTGCATGTTACTTGGCATTGTGTTCAGTTTGGTTGTGGTTGGAGACTTTAACGGAAGGATATTTTAGGAAGGGGCTCCTCACATCACCCAGGGGAAATACACTTTTCATGCTCTATTTGGGATCTCCGGTGGGAAGCCCCACTGTGACTCTGCTTGTCCCTGCCGGAAGACTGAACCCAGAGCAGCAGGGCCCCTGTGGTTAACGACGGTGCTGCCTGGTTCTAGCAGAGGGAGAACCTGATTCAACACGGCTTTGACCAGGCGGACCGGGAAATTGTGTAGGTAATCCTCCGGGAGGAACGTCAAGAACTGAAATGGAGTCCGTCGCCAGGTTAATCAAAGCGTGTGTGTTGGTTGTTGTTAAAACATTTCAAACACAAACCCGGGGATTATCCGCAGCATCCAAGCAAAACCGAACGTGTCTTGCACTGCGTATAGAGACTCAGCGAGGACACGTTAGAGTACAAACAGTATTACTTTTACAAAACAGTATTACTTTTACAAAACAGTCCAAGCGGAAATTGTTCTGTACAAGGACAAATTCATTGTGTTAGACATGCGAGGAATGTGACAGGCAGATCAGGCAGTAATGGATTAGTGAAAATCCAGGTGTGTCACGGACACAGAAGCCTCAATCTCAGACAAGGTAAACATTCTTTCTGATGTTTCAAAGAAAATAGAGCTGAGCTCCCAGTGAGAGGACCCACTGCTGATGTCAACAATGGGCTCACGTACTCTGTGGACACAGAGAGTTGGACTGCTGTTCAGACTGGGCTATTCCCACTGGGCTGTTCAGACTGGGCTGTTCAGACTGGGCTGTTCAGACTGGGCTATTCCCACTGGGCTGTTCAGACTGGGCTATTCAGACTGGGCTGTTCCCACTGGGCTGTTCAGACTGGGCTATTCCCACTGGGCTGTTCAGACTGGGCTATTCCCACTGGGCTATTCCGACTGGGCTGTTCCGACTGGGCTGTTCCGACTGGGCTGTTCCGACTGGGCTGTTCCGACTGGGCTGTTCCGACTGGGCTGTTCCGACTGGGCTGTTCAGACTGGGCTGTTCAGACTGGGCTGTTCAGACTGGGCTATTCAGACTGGGCTATTCCCACTGGGCTATTCCCACTGGGCTGTTCAGACTGGGCTGTTCCCACTGGGCTATTCCGACTGGGCTGTTCAGACTAGGCTATTCCCGCTGGGCTGTTCAGACTGGGCTGTTAGAACCTCACTAGAAAAACAGAATGAATAACAGGACAAAAAAAAATCCCCACAGGAATCACTGTTTAACTAATCTGCCCTGCACCGTTATCTGCACCTTAGAGCACACTCACACACACATTTATGCATGCTCAACCTCTACGCTCTCAATCATGGGATCTTTCCATGGACACATAGTTTTCTCTTCACTCGTCACACACTCCCGCTTAACAGTATAACCACAAATTATTATAATCCAAGTAGCAGGTCCCTTAGCAAAACCAAAATGTTAACCTTATTCTGATTGTAGCCCTAATAACCTGACATATGCCTAAACGTAACCCTAATGCATAACCCTAATCTAACCTGTAATGCCCAAAACCTAACCCTAACCCCAATTCCACCAATACGTTGTCCGATTGGATTCATTGCTCTATACCTAAACTCTGAGTTGTAGATTGTGTTTTTCCTAATGAGGATCTGCCAAAAAAGTTGCGGGGACCAATTTGTCTTGTTGTACTGACTTGGGATACACACATACCCACAGACAAACACACACAAACACACTAATTTCATGCGGCTGTGTCATGTACATTGGTCTTTTTGTGTGCTCGGAAATGAAGTGTGATTTATTACTTCGGAAGAATGTCAGAAAACATGAAGACAAATTCCCGAAGGAAATTCACCCTCATGTTTTTTGTCCTTTGTCTGGGAACGCAGGAGTGGTAGAAATTGACTCAAACCACAATGTCGGCCTTTTCTGAAATACCCACCAAACAACACTTTGATTAATTTAGCTTAACAATTAAGCACAAGTATTTTTGTTTATTTAATAAAGCCCTTGCCCTTGTCAGTAGTTACTGGTGTCACTAAAGCTTTTAATATCTATACCGAGAAACAATATTTTAGGCAATTTAAATTATTGCATCCTATAAAACAAAATGTTTTATGACCGACATATTTTTGATCCAAGCTAATGTGGTTCTTTTACTCTTTTACTACTTACAGGACTACAATCATTCGGTCCATGATGAAAATATTCTCTCCAGTGGCCTCTGTAAGACCATCTGAGGGGCTGCATGCAATGTGGTTTCTCTGGAAGTTTCTACATGTAGAATGAACTAGGGGATGCCCAGCATCCATGCTGTACAAGATGCATTTCCTCAAACAGACAGATTGACTACTTTTCCTCTGGTTTAGATTTTCTTAATCATTGCCCCGATGGTAGTAGGATATTTTTAAGAGGTTAGCAATGTGTTTTTTTTCCATTGCTTTATTAAGGATGGTTAACGGATGGTCCATTTGTGTTTTGTCCATCCATTTGTTATTTGTGAGTTTTTGTGAGTTGTGAGTTTTTTCTTTGTGGCGATGGATGTTTTACCCATTTTAAATTGGTAATGGGTAATTAAACAAGTAACATTTTCCCCCCAAAATTGCTCATTTGTATTTATAACCCCTAAAAAGTAATTGCAGTTGTATTAATTTAGTACAAAATATATTGTTTCCCTGCATTTCCTGTGTTATATTATACAAGCTGTTTTGCTTATCTATCAGATGTGTTATCTTCTCAAGGGAGCAAATCATTTTGGAGAAGTCTACTCTTCTGCACACCAGATCAGTTTTTTTGTGGGGCTGTCATTTGGGATAGGTTGTTTATTGACTCTACTCCTTTGTCTGTCCAAAAATATGACTACAATTTATGAGATATGCATTTCGGCATATATTTCCCAAGAGAATCTTAACCAGAACACACATTTTCACCAATTGCTTTAGTAACAAGGTTTTGAAGGTACGATATGATTCATCACATATAGCCTTTCTTGGCCCTTAAGGATGTTACGGATATCACAATGCTAATTAAATTAACACTAAGAAAATATTAATGATAATTGGCTTCACAGAGATGGATAGATTATTTTGCTTGAAGCATTATCTTTGCAGAAGTTGATCATGTGAAGGAAATTATTCCTTTTTGTAAGATTAGTCTTCCAACCTGCCAAAAGACAGTAACTGAAGCGTAATGGGTCCATGGCACCATGTCTAACCATTTCACAGTGTTCCTTTCTGGTCGGATCACCTTGACTGTCAGAGTCACTCTGAGTGATACTGCGATGCAGCCAAACCCTGCTGGTGCATTAGGATACTATTGGAGTCACCTTCAACCACATCTGTAGCCTGTAGATGTTTATTCATCAGTTGTCAGTCACTAACTGGTCTGAAAGAAGTGGATTTCATGGGAATTGTCAGGTTGTCACATTCACCATACACAGAAACTTCTTAACTGAAACTAAATGCTTGTTTGTCTGCGTGAGCTGCTTGGCCCAGAGCCTGGTAGGTGTCAGTCTACAAATGGGCGTGTTCTCCCTCAGGAATAGCCTGGGTAATGCAATGTCATTTTGGTGCGATAGCCTCTTTTGAGTTTGGTGGGGTTTTCCGTTTCATGACGGGACGGGCCTTTGCTCGGCTCCTGAAGGAGATTCGAGGCTTTTTCAAGGACGATGTGAGGCAGAGTGAGCATCTGTTGATTTGGACTCTGATATTCGGATAATTACAGAAGGAACGGATAAATAAATTTCCCATTTATTTATATATTTGCCAAGCTGTCTTCTGGTGTTATTCGCCCGTCACTCTCCCTAGGCCATGGTAATTGTTTTTAATGGTTCCACGTAATGCCGTCACTGCCTCCCATAGTCCTGGTGAGAGGGAGAGATAGGGAGTGTGTGTGTGTGTTCATGTGTATCTGTGTGACTAAGTGTAGCGCATCAAAATTGTCAGTATCCTATGGAACTAATTAGGTGAAGCAAATTAGTCTCCGGGTTGTTTTCGAGATGGTCGCGGATTGCGATCATTCGCAGATGTGCCACGTTCTACAACCACCACAGCCTTGATGCGGCATGGAATACAGCGCTGAATGGGCAGTCGGGTCCGAGAGCCTTATTCATTCTGTAAAGAATACAACTAGGGCTCTGGAAAGTTCAATTGGATTCCACTGTTACAATTCGCTAGTTATTTGCAAAAACAAAATTCATTGAAAGACGCAGCTTTGCAGCACAGGTATTTTGCTGCATTTGTTTCTTTGTGCTTCGTGTTCTATTCATTTACTATTACTACTCACTGTCCGTTAGCGGTTTTCGGTGGCGACGATGGAATACAACACAACGTCTTTAGTCGCCGTCCTGTACAAACGTATGGGTGGGTGCGTAGAAGTGTAGGAAAGTGTCACTGTCCCCTTTGACAAGAGTGTAATGAAAACACGGCAATGTTCACATCCGAGGCCTACGTAATGGGTGGAATATAACCCCATCATGACACATTGCTACGCCCGGTGTCGTCAAACGCTTTCGGTTAATACCAAGCGCCTCGCCTCTCCGAGAGAAACTGTCCTTGTGGTTCTCTGTGTTGCAGGCACAGAGTATGAGACAGGATTTCTCCCTGTTCCCCACAGTAGGGTGTGAACACTGTTGTCAGCTCATTGTCTTAACGTGTGTTGGGTGGGTGGATGGTGCAACACGGCACAGGCAGACGTACAAAAGACGCCAAATGACATTGGAATCCTGTGCCCAAACGCCCCGCGCGGCTATTCTGGGCTTCCCTTTCAGGCGTTTCTGGAACCTTCTTTGGAGAGAAAGAAAGAAGCAGAGGATGTTAAATTAGCTGATGGGCAGGTTATCCGTTACGTAGGTAAGGAGAATTGTTCGCTGTCAGAAATGGAGGCGTTGTGTTGTTGTTTTTACTGACTTGGAGGAACAACCTTGAACAGTTTGATTAGCGTTGGCGTGACATCACTGGGTCTTGTGTGCCGGAAGGTTTGAGAATTTGTTGGAAAAACACTGAGTTTACACAGTAACAGGGTCCTGACTGTGACCTTCTGGCAATGTTCAGATAAAGGCCAGGGTTATCAATAGTTTCCGCCAAACTCCTCACACCACCAGCAACCGAAAAGGAATTTCAGGTCATTATTTCTCCGGCGTAGTCCTTTGTGTAGTGAACAGTCCCTGACTTCAGAAAAAGGTTATGTCTTCATCCACACACCCGGCTGAGAATGTTTGATGCCTGTCTATCTCACTGCGTGTGTGTCTGTCACTTTCTTCAAGAGGCTTTGATTTATACCGGGATCCTGGGCTGCTGCAGTACAGTGAGGAGGAGAGCGAACACACACACACAGTCCTGTTGTGTAGCAAAAAGGAAGTTATACACACACACACACAAGGTGCTTTAGTGTAGTGAGGAGGTCACAAACACTGTGCTGTAATGTAGTGAGGTTGAGGTCACAAACACAGTGCTGTAATGTAGTGAGTAGGAGGTCACAAACGCAAACACAATGCTGTAATGTAGTGAGGAGGAGGTCACAAACACATAAACACAGTGCTGTAATGTAGTGAGGAGGAGGTCACAAACGCAAACACAATGCTGTAATGTAGTGAGGAGGAGGTCACAAACACTGTGCTGTAATGTAGTGAGGAAGAGGTCACAAACACAATGCAGTAATGTAGTGAGGAGGAGGTCACAAACACAGTGCTGTAATGTAGTGAGGAAGAGGTCACAAACACAGTGCTGTAATGTAGTGAGGAGGAGGTCACAAACACAATGCTGTAATGTAGTGAGGAAGAGGTCACAAACACAGTGCAGTAATGTAGTGAGGAGGAGGTCACAAACACAGTGCTGTAATGTAGTGAGGAAGAGGTCACAAACACAGTGCTGTAATGTAGTGAGGAAGAGGTCACAAACACAGTGCAGTAATGTAGTGAGGAGGAGGTCACAAACACAGTGCTGTAATGTAGTGAGGAAGAGGTCA
>JACXGK010010662.1:0-16826 GCA_016801125.1 Novumbra hubbsi | reverse complement strand
TTTCACCGCAGCCAGTAGCCTACCAGTTATAGTTATCCTCCTACTACACCCTGGACGTTACTGGAACATTTGTTACCGGGATACACTTCATGCCCTCTCGTTTCTCTCAACGAACGTAGAGTGCATTCCCCTCTGTATCAGTGCCGCAAGTCGCGCAATTGGAACCACCTTTACGCTCTGTGAACACACACCCTTACAAAAAATGGGGTATGCAGCATATGCAGTGCATAGGGGCGCAGCATGGGGGGGGGGGGCGCGCCGTTTTGCCCAAATAATTATTAGAAAATATTTCTAAAAACGTTATAAAAAATCATAAGCTTATTAGTTAAAAAATAATGGATGGACATTTTTTTATTTTACTTTGTTTATAATTTTGAATGATGGAGAGGGGGTGGGGGGAATTGGGGGCGCCAGCATTGATCTTGCATACCCCTCAGCTAATGTGCAGTTGCGCCCCTGCATCTGTGAAGAATTGAATTGGATAGTAAACGACAAGTTGCAAATTGTGAAATCCCCTTGTGCGACAGACCAGACATGCCATGTCAAGTTGATCAGTCTTTTCTTGGGACATGTAAGGTAGCTAAGACTTTCTGCAATATTGTCTGGCATTTCAACTTAATGTGACATCCTAACCTCACACCAACGGGCCTGTCTGCTTCCGGAAAGGAGTGGACATACAAGGTGGGATGCCATCCGCTCAGAAGATCCGGGTGTGATGATGGAAAAAGTAGACATTTGACATTCATTAAATTTACTGCACTTTTAAAGTGTGTCCCATTACTCTCCAATATGTTTCAATGCTGTGCATGTTAGGTTTTTTCTGCTACAGGTGAACGAATACTTGGTGAGGAACTCTGCAAGACCAAGCGTTAAGCTTCTGATGGTGCTAATCGAATATGCACAAAAGTATGTGGGCCAATCATTGAATTCAGGTGTTTCATTCAGTCCCATTGCCACAGGTGTAAAATATCAAGCACCTAACCATGCAGTCTGCCTTTACAAACATTTGAAAAAGAAAAGAAAGAAAAGAACATTTGAAAAGAAAACATTTGAAGAACATTTTAAAGAATGGGTTGTTCTACAGAGCTCTCTGAATTTGAGCGTGGTGGTGTAATAGGATGCCACCGTTGCAATAAGTCTGTTTGTGAAATTTCTGTAGGTGTTATTATTGCAAGGTGGACGCGTTTAGGAACCAGAGCAACTTAGGCACAAAGTGGCAGATCATGTAGATGTACAGAGTGGGGTCACCAAGTGCTGAGGCACAAAGTGTGTAAAAGTTGCTAACGCTCTGCTGACTCAATAATTATAGTTTCAAACCTCCTCTGGCATTAACATCAGCGCTAAAACCGCTGCGCCGGGAGCTTCATGGCGTGGGTTTCTTTGGTTAAGCAACTGTAAAGCGCCTCGCCACTGTACTCTGGAGCAGTGGAAACGTGTTCTGTGGAGTGATAAATCACAACGGCATTCCTTGTTCATCTTCAGTCACTCCAGTGGAGTCATTGGGAACCGATCTCCATTCACATGTTCGTATGGCTACTGATAATTATTTACACATAAAGAAGTTTTGAGTTCAGCCATTGAAAAATGTTTTGGTAATAAAAGTGAGATTGTCTCAGTATTTAACCTCCTGCTGCAGTGAAATCAGTCCATGAATTACATGTTGATTTCTGTGAGCGAGAGATGTTAGCTATGATGTTATTTGTGTGAGCGTTTGCAAATGTGCGTTACACTTTATCATGTACAACAATGGAGATTCTGTTGGGAGTTGTTGTATTTAGATATTAGGGCATTAGATCAGATGGCAAACATGGGAATGTTGCATTTATGTTGTTTGCTGTTTTACTGCTTTTCTTATGCCATGGTTGCACATTTTCTGTCATGTTGAAGTTTTTACATTTTAACATCTTGATTCTGGCTATAATTCTTACCATAAAATGTATCTATCTTACCTTGCAAGGGCCCCTGATGTTTAGTGGCTCCTTCTCGAGACTTCGATCTCCCAGTGATCCCAGACAACCTTTTGCATTTCATGTTCTTGATCTCAGCCCATTCAACAGTTTAGACTGCGGGGCCCGAATAAAGCCCCCCCCCCATTTCCTTTATGTGATCCGGCTCTGATTTTGTGGCGTTTGAATCTTGACACTAAATGAGGCCTATCGTGGAGCTTGTCATGCAGAGAGGCTGATTGCTGAATTCTTTATACATCAGGGGCTAAGGACCATTATCGTTTGTCATCCAGGGACGTAAGCAGTAGAGAGAGAGAGAGAGAGACCGAAAGGCAGACGAATAGAGGGAGAGCTCAGTGAAAAACAAAACAGTGGGAAGATGGAGAAGAACAGAGACGACAGTGATTAAAATGAAAGCAAGGAGGGCAGTAACAAGAAAGAGAGACAGAGAAAACACAAAGCTGAGGAGGTGCTGTGGGAATAAGGAGAGGTATCGATCTACCTCCCCATTGCCTGTCACACTAAAAGCGGCAGCCAGACATCCTTTTGAAAGACATGCAGAGCCCTTTCCCTCTTTCTGGCTCATCTTCTCTCTCGTCTCCGTCTGGCTTGCCATGATCGGCCCCTATCTTCCTCTCGTCCTCTTCCCCTCCTAATGCTTGGCGCTGTGTTTCTAAGGCCTCCTTTCCGTTACAATGTCTGGTGTTTCATGTGTCATCCGTAGCTCCCAATGCACAGCCCACTACATCTTCCGTTAGCATAGCCAGTTCAGACAGGAACCCTGTAAGACCACTGGTCAGTGATGTATCAGCTTGACGTCAGGGATCGTTCTAATTGCAATGTCAAATTACATACTGAATATTTAATTGTCCGGTTACTCATTAAGTCTGATGTCCAGATGGTTGTACAAGCATGTTGGGTGAACGCACCAACTACCCCTGCATCTACATGTTTGGTTCGCTTTTTCCTTTGTGGAGGATCGGTACTGAGCACATTGCTCGTTGCCTATGGGGATTGTATTGAATGATATTATGGTGTTGATATTGCTATTGGTAGTATCATATGCACGATAATGTGACGGAAGTGAATTTCCCCAGACGAGCAGAAACTGACGCCAAGACATTTAAAGTTGTCACAGGTGTGGGTGGGAGTGGAACCAAATGCATACATGTTAACTAATAAGTGGATTTATTTACACAAAACAAAACAAACACAAACTATACACAGACATTAAAGTAAAGATGCTGAAACAAGCAGCTAAAAATAAGACAAGACATACACCAAACGTGACGGGACTTACTTTCAAACATGATATCCACAATGAGCAACACCCGGTGACAGAAACAAAGGACATATAAACACACAAACAAATTACAAAGTGCAAAAAGGTGCGTGTAATGTACAAAGTGACCAAAGTGTGCTTCAAAATAAAAGTGCTCCCAAAATACCACCACCAACCGGCACCGTGCTACCCTGTACGTTACAAAAGTCATGTAATGTCTCTAATAAACTAAGGGTTTTCGGAAGTTACAGGAAAATGTCTGTAATTAAGTACTGGGGCACTAGAAGTTGTGAGAACAAAATGAAAGCAAGAGTGAGACTGCAGAGTGTGAGAGAATGTCTCCATTCCACCCAGTGCCGCTGCTACAAACCACGACAAAGCCCCTTGTAACACACATAGGTAGAGTAATACATCATCGTAGAGCAAGCCTTCTGTAAGTGGATTTAGCAAGGCCAAAGTGAGAGGTTCTCATTTGTCTGGTACCACTAATCTTTTCCCCCAGGAGCCTCGCAACTCTTTTCCACAACTTGTTTCCGTCCTTTTTTTGAAGTAGGCAGGGTTGAAGATGGGTGGTGAGAAAATCCCAGATTACATTTGATTACGTTTTTAGTGCATTACTTATGACCGGAGCCCTAGGCAGCTCTTTTGGCCGGAGTTAGAGACTTCCGTTCTATTTTGAACTGACTCAAGTAGCCACACGGACAATTCCTGTTCAGTGACTTCATATTGTGAAGTGGTGTCATGTCCTGGCTGGGGCCCCAAGCCTTCCCTATGCCTTGGGGCTCACCCCCAGTCAGGACATGACAAGGGGGGGCAGACTGGGGTCTATCTCTGTGGTTATCGACAATGATGTCATGTCACAGACAGGGTCTGGGAGGAAGTGTAATCTGTTAAAATGACTAGTTACCTGTCCAGAAATTGTAATCAGTAACATATATTTTGGATTGTCCAAATATATTTAAATAATCTGATTACTGAGATTGTTAACTCACTTATGTTAGTTTACATTGCAGACTTTAAACAGTTGGTGCATGTTTTACACCATTGCTTCTACCTTAGTAACAATAATAAAATAAATTGCTGTATCTTCAGAGAAACAGAGCATAGAAGTCCAACTTTTTTATTTGATATCAAATTTTGAAACAGCATTTTACACTTAAAATGTTTTACTTAAAGTCAAATCTTTTCAGCAGACAACATCAGCTATGGATATTTTTACTTCTCTAGTTTGTACAGCAAACAATATCATATGGCCTGTCAGTATGCGGTGGAGGTTGCAGAATGGGATGCAAAGCTTGTCATAGCATGTTTATATCACTCGCTTTTAGAGGGCAGAGGGCTAATTGCTAAGCGCCTTTTCCTCTTTACCTATTATATCAAAATCCACACAGTTTGGCATCTTCGTTCAGTAATGTTTATGTCAGTGCCATGTTACTAAATTTATGTTAGTTAATAGCCGTTCAGTTGTATCTGAAAGCCTTAATGAAACCTCCCGGTTATTTTGTTCTGGCAAAGATACTGAAGTGGTTTGCTAAACAGTATTTATACGCTGATAATATATGAGGATGTTCTGTAGGCATGTTTTGGGCTCCACCACCCTGTACAGATCCTTTCTGAAATATGAAATAATCCTCATCTGATTTGCATGCAACAAATTACACCTAAACATTTTCTACTCCAGTCCTGAACAATTTTTCCCCTTATTTTATCAGGTAAGTAAGGGTTAGAAGACATTCTCATTTACAACAATGACCATTTGTTCCAGCACTTAAGCTTAGTTCTTCACTGTACGGTTCCGTGCCTGTGTGGATTTAGAGGAAATCAGGTGATTTATTCAGAGAGTACAGGTACCAGCAGCAGGGTATGTCCAGGGGTCGAAGGTGACAAATCCATAGGAGTCAATCATCACATGGGTGTGATTGAATTTAGTTATGTCATTATATGTCCCTGATTCTGATGTGTTATGCTGGCCCCACCATTTGTCTTGTACTGTGTTCCGCAGACTGTTGTGAACCAGGCGATATAAGCCATCACGGTAATGCATTACCAGTCTTTTTGCACAGGAGGGGTGCCCTAAAGATACAGTCAACATTATGTTGGCTGTAAACATCGCACCGTTTGTGCCACAAATTCGTGGTATACCAACTGTAAGAGGTCGTCAGTGGCAAATGTCTGGACACATTGACAGTCACCATGACCAAAAGGTTGGAGCGACAAGCTCATACGTAAGTTTGTTTGAATCACCAGAGTCTCTGGAAAATGATGGTGCTTAGTTTTGCTGTAAGATGCTCACAAGCTATGCTATCAACCAAAAGTAACGCTATAAAATCAGTGTAAAGCCACCTTCATCAGGTTCACCATGGAATGTTTATCTAATCAGACCCAGTTTTTTTTGTAACTGACATAAGTGGTTAATTGTTGTTAATTCCTTATGTCTGTTTTAAGGAAATAATGTGCATAGTTTGCAAATTTTTATAAAAAAACTATTCGTCAGGTACAAAAAGAAGTGGACCCCAAGTTGTGTTGGTTAAATGCAGTAGGTAAGTAAAATCAGGTGGGTAAATAATTGGGTACAAATTTGACCTTTCAAAGGAGAGATCTTTAGGAAAAGGTTTTGATGGGTCCCTGACGAATAGAGAAAAGAAACGCGAGCAGATTGAATGCACGAGTTTTAATTAAATAAACCACTTTTGTGAAATACATTAAAATATGTAATATCTATTTGTTTGTGTCCCTTATTTGGATTTTCTTTATTATGAATTTACATACGAATGTACAAGTTTATTTTGGTATAGAAAAGGAATGACCATTCTTGTAGGGTTCACATATAATATTTTCTAACAGCACTGTAGTTATGGGTGCACAAAGGGTTAATGCAAAAAACGGACTTGTAGATAGTGACTTAAAACTTGTAGATAGTCACAATTTATTAACAGTTATGTTAAACAGCTATATGGCTAGGGGGTATACCTGCTAGTGTGTGAGAGGAAATGTCAGAAGATGTTCCTAAAAATAATTAAGGAGTGCAGACACCCAAGTTATTAAATTGCCTTTACACTACTGCATGACAGGCCAATTATTATAATTCAATTGCAGGTGAACTATGTTTGAAAGCTGTAGAGGGTTTTGTCGGTTCTAGGTGTCTTATGCTGGGAGCGCTTGGTGTGCAGTGGTATGTAGAACAGTCTACTTTGGGCGGCTCGAGGCATTGACTATTTTTCGGGCCTTCCTATGACACTTCCTGGTGTTTTGGTCCTGGTCGAGAGAGGGTACAGGTGATACACGCAGGCATTTGCACCGTTCGCCAATGCTGAGGGTGACAGAATGTTCTAGCGGCACCTGTTGGTTCCTGACATTCCCGACCGGTTCTCACCATTGTCTGCTATCGTCAGCAAACTTGACCGTGGTGTTGGAGGCGTACAGGGCCAACACGGTGGACGACACGGTCAACTCCATCTCTGAATGGTTCACAGCTGGTTAAAATTGCTGATCTTGAGTGGTCAGAAGTGGCTCCCTATTCTCTATGTGTTGCAATTGGTTTGATCCGAGCACTAAGGGCGCGGGTGGAAAGTAGTGCCCTATGAAGGGAACAGGGGTCCGTTAGTTCATTTCCCTCAACTCTTCCTCCCACAGATGGGCTCTGTCAGCCGACTGCATGCATTGTGAAAGAGATCTCAGTTATGACAGCTTTGATTGACATGTGTCATCTTGCCAGTTCGTTGGCGCAGCAATACAATGGCGACCGCTATTGCTGTCAAGCCACACAGGCCTGCAAAGTTTCACCCGCACACACGCAAAGCCATGCAAGCCAAACACACATACATGCAAACACAGTGCCGGCTCTAGCCTTTTGGAGGCCCTAAGCAACATTTTGTTTGGGGCCCCCTTGCGGTCAGGGGCCCTAAGCGATCGGTTATGTTGCTTATGCCTGGAGCCGGCCCTGTACACACACACACACACAACACTCCTGCTAAAGTAGCCAAGTCACCCCAGGTAGCTTCGTGGAGGGAGCCATCTGTCTGCCTCCCTCCCTGAATCCGCTCCAGTCCTGAGAGTCAGATTGATTTAGTAAAAGATCATCCACTCCCTGGGGATTCAGGGGACTGACTCTGAGCCAGGATTGATAAGGATGCCCACTGATGACAGACACGTGGCGCTTGAAGATAAAATAAAAATGAGAGTGAAAGAGAGGGGGGAGAGTAGTTTTCTAACCAGGCATTGAGCCCTGTCTATTATTGGTCTCAGCAAAAATCAAGGTCACAACAGTCAGATAAAGCCCACACGGGTTGCGTTTTAAATTCCACTCCCCCCTATATAGAGCACGAGATTTAAACAGGTTTCGCAAAGCTCTGGTGGTAACTAAAGTATTTCCGACAATTCTGTGGTGTCCGTTTGTGTTTCGTGGGTGCCCTCGAAATCAGTGAGAGTATCACAAAAGTTATTGTTATTTACACAGGACCACATTCCAGTTTATTTAGAAGTGTATTTACATTAGGGACAGCAGGGGTACATCCTTATTCATCAATCAACACACCCATAATGTCAAAGCAAAATATATATTTATTCCAAATGTATAAAAAGAAAACATACATTACATTGACATTGTAAAGTGCTCAAAATCTTTACTATGACACTCAAAATTCAGCTCAGTTTCATACTCACTGATCATCCTTGAGATGTTTTGACAGCTTGATCTGTGGTAAATTCTATTGATTTGACATGATTTGGAAAAGCACCTGTCTATATAAGATTCCACAATTTACAGTGCATGTTAGAGTAAAAACTGGATTGTCTTGAGGAACAGATCTGGGGAAGGGAACCAGAGAATGTCTGCAGCATTGAAGGTCCCCAAGTACACAGAGTGGCCTCTGTCATTCCTCAATGGAAGAAGTTTAGAACCACCAACGCTCTTCCTATAGCTGGCCATTCAAACAAACTGAGCAATCAGGGAAGAAAGTCCTTGAGCCCCAGAGTTCCTGTGCGGAGTTTAGTGAACCTTACACAAGGACAATCATCTAAGTTGCACTCAGTCCTTTATGGAAGAGTGGCCAGACGGAAGCACAATAGCACACTTGAAACTTTCCTAATGGCTTTTCCCAAAATTCTCAGACCATGATAAACAAGATCCTCTGGTCTGTTGAAACCAAGATTGGCCTAAAGACCAAACATCATGTCTGGAGGAGACCAAGCACTGCCCAACCTTGTTTTCCAATGGCAAGGACTGGTGAGGATCAAGGGAAAGAACAACAGAGAAAATTTTGAAAGATTTTTGACAGTGACCTGAAAATGTCTGTGCAGTGACGTTCTTCCACCAACCAGACAGAGATTGAGAGGATGTGCAGAGAAGGATGATAGAATCTCCCCAAACACATATGCCAAGCTTGTTGCATCATACCCGTGAAGACTCAAAGCTCTACTCGCTTCAACAATGTACTGAGGAAAGAGTTCTGAATTTATACGCTATAGAATGCCTCAATTTTTCACATTTTCACATTTAAATAATGTCTTGTTTTAATGTACTTTCACTTCAGAGCATAGAACAAATAAACATGTAGAAATTTTTTTATAATGGAATTGTTTTGTTAACAAAATTGTATCTACATTTCTGACTGAAAGTAGATATTGATTGCAGACATAATAATTAAACAAACCGGTGTCAGTCTTTCTACAACCAAAATCAAATATTGATCTGAAAGTTGTTCCCAACACTGTTCCCACAAATTTGGTACACTAAAAGGTTGCTTTGCCTTCACCTTTCTCCCCAGTGCACACCAAACCAACTTGATGGTGCTTAAGTCTGCAGACTGTGCTGTCCATTTGAAGCCCATCGTCTTGTTCTTAACTTCTAAGGTAGTTGTGACTGGTAGTATGTTTTGGTTTGTTACCTTGCTGTAGGATGAACCCTTGACAAACTAGGCGTATACCAGAAGGTGTTTGGTAGCAGTTCTGGTTCAGGGTGCCACTCACTCCTTGCTGCCGACTGGATCCAGCCAATGAGTCCAAGATAATCCCGCCTCCTTCTTCATGTTTGACAGTTGGTGTCACACATTAAGGAACTATCCTTTTGTCTACTCGACAATGTACAAAAACCGCGTGTGATGAACCAAAGATTTTGAATTTGGAATAATCGATCCATAAGACGTTCTTCCAGTATTTTGTAGTCCAGTGGCGGTGCTTAATGGCCTATGCATGTCTCTTTCTTATTTTGCCATCTTAGCGATGGCTTTTTTACTGCAAGCCGACCTGTCAAACCTGTGGCTTGAAGTCTTCTCCTGACAGTTGAAGCTGAGACTTGCTAACTTCTACTATTGTTAAGCAGTGCTTGAAGCTATTGTCCAGTGAACCGCCCATCATGCAAGCTATTGAATCTCAGAATTGTATCTTTTGACTCCACTGTTTTGGTTTTGGGTCTGTCAGACCTCTTCCTGTCAGAGTTTTCTGGCTTTCTTTGCCATTTATTTAAAGTAAAGACCTACACTATTAAGGGTTAGAATGGTCTAAAGGCTTTTTTATTGCCTTTATGATATAATATACTACTCTGTACAAATAATGCTTAAGAGGGTGTAGTAACACAGTCAATTCCAAACTGGCTTTTCTGCAGACCGAGGCATTATAAGTAATCAACAAGAGTTGGGACACCTGTAGGAAATGTTAGAATCAATTTTAAAGGCTTAATTTACTTCCATTTTTTAAGAACAGCTGTAAGTTGTTAACCTATTACTTGTTCCCTAAAAAAGGCATGTTTATGACTCATTAGTATGCCGTGAAATGTACATATTTTTCAGTTTTCAGTGACCAAAACATTGTTTTATTAAAACAGCTTACCATTGTACTATTACTGTTATTCACAGGACTTGAACGGCTTACAGTGTTGGTAAAACGCCGGTCAACACTCTGATTGGCCGGGTTTTGCAGCATCACTTCCAGCATCACTACTCTGGGTGGTTATAAGCAGTGCACTGTGTAGGGAATAGGTATGTCATTTGGAACACAGACTGTTTCATCACATCATCGCTCCATAACCCTGTGATGTAGATGTTAATGATATGGACCGTGATGGTGTACCGTCATGCTTGGCTTCAGCCAATGTAGTGTTCACTGAAATGATGACAACAATTTGAGTCATGGCTTGGGAATAGAATGCAATTCAGGTTTTGTACCCGGCATTCTGGGTGATGGAACACTGGTGTCCAACAGCTGGCCTAAACTGACCAGGAAACCAACGAGATAGAAAGCCTTTCAGGAGATTATGACCTTGAAGCACACTTTTGTTTTTGCTTGTTGCTTCTCAATGAATAAAAGAGCAGATAGTGATTGTTTTTAGTTTGTCCCCATTTGAAATTAATGTTGCTTAGAATGAGGTGAAATATATGCGCTGTATATACACTTTATCTCGATAAATTTTAATGCTATTAACTTTATGACCACTCAAATAGGGTTTGTCTCTGAAGTGTATTTAAGTCTATTGGGTTATACATTCATTGTATGTCGTTAAACAGATGCCCTTTTCCAGAGCGCCTTGACAATACTGAATGCACAGTGTAGGTGAATAGTGAATGCTTACATTTTCATGCTTGATCCCATACTAACCTCCAGTGATAAAGATCAAATGAAAAACCCAGAAATGTTCTAAGTCAGGAGACTATTGTGTATTTTATTTTTTATCTTCTCTGAAATTTCCCAGAAGGTTTAGGGCTGATTGAGATTTGACTCCACCGGTAGACAGTGCAGATACAGCTTTGCCCCCAGGGAAGAAAGAAGGTGTCTGGAAGATGAGGGTGAGAAGGAGAAGACAGGGAGAGAAGAGGAGTGTTCTTTCCAATACATAGTCCAGACTCACACAAGGGCACTGAATGCCATTTACACACCCACCCACACACTCAGAGACCCTTTGGGGTGGACAGAGGGCCCTAAGACTGTAGCCCAGGGACCTCAGCTAGTAAGGGCCTCAAACCATTGGCCAGAAAATAAGTATATATGTATGAAAGTTGAAAAGGAAAGTTTTGAGTGAGTTGGGTTCAAGAGACCACTGCAAATTGAACTCTTCTGCTCACTCAAAACCTTTCCTTTATTTTCTGGGGGAAAGGAGGGATAAAGGGGCAGTGGTCTCTTAATTTGTACCAAAACTGTATGTATACACACTGCTCAAAAACATTAAGGGAACACGTTATCATCATAGTATAACACCAAGTCAGTAAACACTTCAGGGATATCAATAGGTCCAGTTAGGAAGCATAAGCAATGGTGAATCAATGTCACCTGTTTTGGTGCAAATGAAAGTGACAACAGGTTCACTGAAGAGGCAACAGCAAGACAACCCAAAAGGAAATGGTTTTGGAGGTGGGGTCCACAGACAATTGCTCTCATCTTATCCTTCCTGACTGATTCTTCTACAGTTTTGCAGGTTTTTTATTGCCATTTGTAGGATGAGGTGGTACCGGCAGCCCATTCAGGTTGCACAGATAGTCCAGCTCCTCCAGGATGGCACATCCATACACGCCGTTGCAAGAGGGTTTGCTGTGTCTCTCAGTACAGTTTCAAGAGCATAGAGGAGATACCAGGAGACGGGACGTTACACCAGGAGACTTGGACCGGGCATCAACCCAGCAGCAGGACTGGTATCTGCTCCTTTGTGTGAAGAGAAGCACTATCCCGAGCCCTACAAAATGACCTCCGGCAGGCTACTGGTGTTCACGTCTCTGATCAGACCAGTGGGATCTGTGCTCGCAGCCCAGCGCCACGCAGCGGGATTAGCATTTGCCTAAGACCACCAGAAGGGGCAGATCTGCTGTTGGCACCCCGTTCTCCTCGCGGATGGGAGCAGATTCACACGGAGCTCTCCCGGGACAACGACCGATGTCTCTGCCCGGGTGTGGTCAGGAGTGCATACAGGCATATGGGGGCCATGCACACGATTTGTCTTCATGAAATGTGCGCAAGTTGGAACAGCCTGTGATTTCAATTGTTTACCTTGATTGAGTTTGAATTCAGACCTCTATCGATTGGTGATTTTGGTTTCCATTGACCGTTGTTATGTTAAGATTTTGATCTGTAATATATTTCCTTCATTGAGACCCAATAGGTGTTCCCCTAATGTTTTTGTGCAGTGTGTACACTGTTCAGCCATAACAGTGTGACCACTGACAGGTAGAGTGAATAACACTGATAATATACACAGATCAGCCATAACATTATGACCACTGACAGGTGAAGTGAATAACACTCATAATATACACAGATCAGCCATAACATTATGACCACTGACAGGTGTAGTGTATAACACTGATAATATACACCGATCAGCTATAACATTATGACCACTGACAGGTGAAGTGAATAACACTGAATAATATACACAGATCAGCCATAACATTACGACCACTGACAGGTAAAGTGAATAACACTGAATAATATACACAGATCAGCCATAACATTATGACCACTGACAGGTAAAGTGAATAACACTGATAATATACACCAATCAGCCATAACATTATGACCACTGACAGGTGAGGTGAATAACACTGATAATATACACCAATCAGCCATAACATTATGACCCCTGACAGGTAAATAACACTGATAACATACACCAATCAGCCATAACATTATGACCTCTGACAGGTGAAGTGTATAACACTGATAATATACACCGATATTATCCTTTGCACAAAAAGGGCTTCACAGGCAAGAATATTGCTGCTAGTAGGATTGCACCTAAATCTACTATTTATCAGATTATCAGAACTTAAATACACCCCCTAATCAGGGACAACCATTCACAGGTGCAACTGATTGGGGAAAACAATCCAGAAAGTGTCAGGTCCTGACTGTGAGCCCTAAGCACATGGAGAAGACCAGAGGTCCCTGACAGAGTGCATCTGCACTCAAAGTGAGGTGAAGACATTTGTAGGATGGTCTGGTGTCAAGAAGGGTACCAAAAGCCATTGATATTACGCAAACGGTACAGGGATTGGACTGCTGAGGACTAGGTCATTTTCACTGATGAATCCCCTCTGGGATTGTTTGGGGAATCGGAAAAAACGTTTATCCGGAGAAGAAAAAGTGAGCTCTAACATCAGTCCTTAGTCATGCCAAAACATCCTTCGAAAGCAACTTCTCTCAACCATCCAAGAACAGTTTGGTGATGAATACTGAGACACTGAGACAAATAGTCAAAAAAAGAAATGCACTAAAATGAGTAGCATGTCCAAACTTTGAACTACTGTATAAGCAGCAGTAGAGGATACATTGTATTGTGCAAATCCATAGGCCCTATTGATAAATGCATAATTAGTTATTTAGTCATTAGTTTAATGTGCCTATATATGTGTGTAAACATCGGCTAGGTCATCCATTTTGTATATCGATTACATCCTCCATTTTATATTGATTACGTGGCATTGAAAGAACGAAGGAGCCTTTGTTCTCGGTTGAGTTTTCCCGCCAGTGCCTTTGATTGATTGATACAGGTGAAGGGAGGGGTCTACCTGTGCAAAGTTATAAAGTTGGCTGTATGTGAAAAAACCATGTCTTTCATCTTGGAGCTGTCCTCTCTTTATGAACCACCATGTGATTTGAACAGTATTTGATTTCATGAAGTTGACTTTACCCCGCGAACCTAGAAAAGCATGTGTTTTAAATATACCTCTACACAGCTCAGATATGACATATGTTAAATTTTATCTATGCTACATGCCTAAGGTTTATCTGTGTTTGATTCTGGCACAACTTTGTATTTTAGTATGTTAAAATAAAAAGCTAGCGTTGTCATAGAGACTATATTCTTACTCACATGACTGGAGGATAGCATTATGCTGTCAGACGTGCACATTGGCTCTTTGTAGTGTTTGTATGTGTGTGCGTGTGAAATAGTGAAAATATTTTAAGCATGAAAAATATTTTTCTCTTTAATTACCTGTCACATGCAGGGGGATGTGAGATAAAACAAGTTATACAAGGGCTTTCTTCTCTTTATCTTCGTGTGGCAATAAAGTGTCTTTCAAGAAAGTCAATAACTATCAGACTATATCAAATCTCTCATTTCTTTTTTCGTTTTTGAAAAAAATAGGTTTTCCAAAACTTACTGAGTTTCTAAAGAAACAAAACCTAGTAAATGTCAGTGGGGCTTTGAGCAGGTCATTATCCTACACTTGCAAAGGTGGTACATTAACTGTACCTGACAATGTATGGTACCAATGTAGCCATATATAGACACTAACATAAATCTTACACCCACTAGCTGTCGTCCTCGCTTACAGCAGTCACAGCACCTATAACAATATATACCATATACATACATACAGACACACGTGGTCAAATCTGTTGGTACCCTTTTACAGCTCATTGGAATAATGCTTCATTCCTCTTGAAAAGTGGTGAAATGTATCCTCTACTTGCATGCCTTTGGTATATCATGGAATATAATGGCCTGGTAACTTTTGTCACAGTCATGGGTCTTCCAACAGGAAAATGACAAAAACACACAGCTAAAAGCACTCAAGAATGAATCAAAACATTGCACATTCTGAAGTGGCTTCTATGAGTCCTGATCTGAATCCTTTCGAACATCTATGGAAAGAGTTGGAACTTGCAGTCTGGAGAAGGCAACCATCCAAGTTGAAACTGCTGGAGCAGTTTGCACAGGAAGTGTGGGGCAAACTACCGGTTAACAGGTGCAGAAGATCTCATTGAGATCTACAGAAAACATTGATTGCATTGATTGCCTATAAAGTTTGTGCCACAAAATATTTGGTTAAAAGTCATATCATTATTGTCCATGCCATTTTAATTTGTTTTATTATTTACAATATTATGTTGAATAAAAAACCAAAAACAAAGTCTGATTTCTATTAAATATAAAATAAACAATGGCGGATTCCAATTGCTTTTATCAGTTTTAGGAATTTCAGAGAAAATTGTGCATTCTTTGTGGAGGGGTACAAACAATTTGACCACATTTGTAAATATATACAGTGGGGAGAACAAGTATTTGATACACTGCCGATTTTGCAGGTTTTCTTACTAACAAAGCATGTAGGTCTGTAATTTTTATCATAGGTACACTTTGACTATGAGAGACGGAATCTAAAACAAAAATCCTAAAAAGAAAATCACATTGTAGGATTTTTAAGTAATTAATTTGCATTTTATTGCATGACATAAGTATTTGATACATCAGAAAACAAGAAATTAATATTTGGTACAGAAACCTTTGTTTGCAATTACAGAGATCATACGTTTCCTGTAGTTCTTGACCAGGTTTGCACACAGTGCAGCAGGGATTTTGGCCCACTCCTCCATACAGACCTTCTCCAGATCTTTCAGGTTTCGGGGCTGTCGCTGGGCAATACGGACATTCAGCTCCCTCCAAAGATTTTCTATTGGGTTCAGATCTGGAGATCTGGAGACTGGCTAGGTCACTCCAGGACCCTGAAATGCTTCTTACGAAGCCACTCCTTCGTTGCCCGGGCGGTGTGTTTGGGATCATTGTCATGCTGAAAGACCCAGCCACGTATTTTCTTCAATGCCCTAGCCGATGGATACATGGCCCCAGTCATTCTGTTCTTTACACGGGTCAGTCGTCCTGGTCCCTTTGCAGAAAAACAGCCCCAAAGCATAATGTTTCCACCCCCATGCTTCACAGTAGGTATGGTGTTCTTTGGATGCAACTCAGCATTCTTTGTCCTCCAAACACGACGAGTTGAGTTTTTACCAAAAAGTTCTATTTTGGTTTCATCTGACCATATCTTCTTCTAGATCATCCAAATGCTCTCTAGCGAACTTCAGACGGGCCTGGACATGTATTGGCTTCAGCAGGGGGACACGCCTGGCACTGCAGGATTTGAGTCACTGGCGGCGTAGTGTGTTACTGATGGTAGGTTTTGTTACTTGGGTCCCTGCTCTCTGCAGATCATTCACTAGGTCCCCCCGTGTGGTTCTGGGATTTTTGCTCACCATTCTTGTGATCATTTGACCCCACGCGGTGAGATCTTGCGTGGAGCCCCAGATCGAGGGAGATTATCAGTGGTCTTGTATGTCTTCCATTTCCTAATAATTGCTCCCACAGTTGATTTCTTCACACCAAGCTGCTTACCTATTGTAGATTCAGTCTTCCCAGCCTGTGCAGGTCTACAATATTGTTTCTGGTGTCCTTTGACAGCTCTTTGGTCTTGGCCATAGTGGAGTTGGGAGTGTGACTGTTTGAGGTTGTGGACAGGTGTCTTTTATACTGATGAGAAGTTCAAACAGGTGCCATTTATACAGGTAACGAGTGGAGGACAGAGGAGCCTTTTAAAGGAGAAGTTACAGGTCTGTGAGAGCCAGAAATCTTGCTTGTTTGTTGGTGACCAAATACTTATTTTCCACCATAATTTGCAAATAAATTCATAAAAAATCCTACAATGTGATTTTCTGGGGGTTTTTGTCTCATTTTGTCTGTCATAGTTGAAGTGTACCTGTGATGAAAATTACAGGCCTCGCTCATCTTTTTTAGTGTGAGAACTTGCACAATTGGTGGCTGACTAAACACTTTTTTGCCCCACTTTATACACACACACCGATCAGCCATAACATTATGACTACTGACATGTCAAGTG
>JACXGK010010661.1:0-17491 GCA_016801125.1 Novumbra hubbsi | reverse complement strand
TCTCTCTGTCTCATGGCACCGTCCCCTCAAACTACAAAACTGCTGCAGTCACCCCCATCTTAAAGAAACCTGGTCTCGACCCCAACAATTTTCATAACTTCCGCCCCATCTCCAACCTCCCCTTCATTGCAAAAACCCTCAAAAGGTCTGTTGCCTCTCAACTGCAACACCACCTACTCAACAACAGTTTATTTGAACCACTTCAGTCTGGCTTCCGACCGCTCCACAGCACCGAAACTCTTTGGCATCAACTCAACTTGCTGTGTTTGGAGGAGGAGGAGGAATGCTGCCTATGACCACAAGAACACCATCCCCACCGTCAAACATGGAGGTGGAAACATTATGCTTTGGGGTATTTTTCTGTTAAGGGGACCGGAAAACTCAACATCATCAAAAGGAAAAAGGATGGGGCCATGTACCTTCAAATCTTGGGTGAAAATCTCCTTCCCTAGGCCAGGGCATTGTAAATGGGTCGTGGATGGGTATTCCAGCATGACACATGGCCAAGGCAACAAAGGATTGGCTCAAGAAGAAGCACATTAAAGTCTTGGAGTGGCCTTGCCAGTCTCCAGACCCCAATCCCATAGAGGGAGCTGAAGGTTTGAGTTGCCAAAGGTAAGTCTCGAAACCTTTATGACTTGGAGAGGATCTGCAAAGAGGAGTGGGACAAAATCCTTCCTGACATGTGTGCAAACCTGGTCAACAACAAGAAACGTCTGACCTCTGTGATTGCCAACAAGGGTTGTGCCACCAAGTACTTATTCATGTTTTGCAAAGGCGTCAAATACGTATTTCATGGAGTAAAATGCAAAATAACTTTATAATTTATTTGAAATGCGTTTTTCTTTGTCTTTGTATCTCACCGGTCAAACAGACCTACCATTAAAAATAGACTGATCATTTCTTTGTCAGTGGGCAAATGTACAAAATCAGCAAGGGATCAAATATTTTTTTCCTCCACTGTATTCTGTACAAGTTTAAACATGTAAACTTTTGACCACAACTGTAAATAAAATGTAAGGAGAATACTAAAGAAAATCTTATGTGAAGCACTAGGACGTGAGAAGCGTCAGATGCTCCCCTTATTCCTAAGTGGAAGAAGACTCACCAGATATTCAAAGACTAGTGTGAGAGACTTCTGTGTGTGGATGATGTCATGGAGGGTCACTATGTTGGCATGTTTCAGATCCTTCAGCAGAGACACTGTGGGTTAGAGTTAACCAAAGTGAGATTAAAATTATTCATTTTGTAAACCCTGGATGAATTGCTTCAAACAAAAGGGGCTTAATGAACATGGCATTTGCTAAGTAAAATGTCAAAGGGATTTCCACACTGTGAACTTTGACCAAACATTGCAACCATTTTAGCAGGGGTTAATTTAAAGCAATATGGTTCAATTCCCCTTAAAAGAAACAGGCAGCAAATTTTGTCTTATGGTATACGGCATCAGTCTCTATCCAAATCAGAGTCTTTCAACTGTGGGTGTCTGAGGCAAACCCTGTAAATAGCCAGGCTTGCTGTGGTTTCCTTTTTCCAATCTGTTGAGTTTTATTTTTAGCTGATGGCCCAGGATCAGACCCACTGGGCACTTTTGCGGGTGGTGGTATGGTGTCTCACCCTCTCTGATGGCGGTGCAGGGAGCCCCCTCTTCATGCTCCAGCCGTATCTCTTTCAAGGCCACCAGATTGTCTGTCAGCTTGCTGCGTCCTTTATATACTGTTGCATATGTTCCCTGTGATAGAGACATAAAATATATATAAAGATTAAAGTGGGAACAAATAATGACAGCAATAAGCACTTATATACACTACATATTATTTGTAGAAGCAGCAAACCTCAACACTGCCAGAAGTGTTGTGAGGTTAACTGCAAGTCAATAATTCCTAAGAACTATGTAAAATGTATGAGTGTAGATGTATACCTCACCAAGTTTGTCCAGCTTCACATAGGTTTCTAGCTTTCCAAACCCAATCTCAGACTAAGCGAGAGAAAAAGCAGTTTATTTAGAGATGACTTGCCACATGTAACATCAGATTTAATGAGAACATTGAAAGTAGTTCATAAATATGACGAAATCCAGTGCATGGTTTATAATGAGGACACCAAAAAACAGTCTAATCCAGACATGATGACACAATTAACCTAAATCGCATTTAGACATGTGCAACACCTTCGGTTAAAATAGTTACAATTGATGCTCAGCTGTAACATCTTACAGTCACCTTAAAAAGTTCATTGATCAACATGGCAAGAGTGAACAAATACGTAGGAAAATATAAGTATTTAAAGGCACTCTAATGAACACAAATACAAGGATGAGACTGACAGCTCACAAAACAAATCATGGGCTAGACAGTAGGCACAAGGACATGGAGGAGGTTAAAGATGGGCAGTACAGTGACCTTACCAGGGAGACTCTCCTCAGTCGTCGACTCAGAGGCTTGTCAAACAGAGGGCTGTTCAGACAAAATTTCTCCAAGTAGCCATCTGGGAGACGAATGTCCGCAGGCAGAGACAATCGCTTGTTTATATCCTGACAAAAAAGATACAATGCCATACAGAATGGTTGAGATAATGACTGAGTAATGGAGTGCGTTTATGCGCATCAGTTTTAGTGTGTGTACCTCGGTAGATATCTTGCGCCCAGGGTTGTTCCTCAGACGGACTTTGACAGGACTGTGTACCCCCTCAGAAGAGGTGGCTGAGGCCTGGTCACTCTCTCCATCAGAGTTCATCTTCACATCTTCATGGACTATCTCTGTACAAACACACAGCCATGCTCAAATCCTGAGTGCTAGGGTTTCCAGCTTCCAAAATCCCTATAATCTTTTTGTAATTGTCAAAAACATTATCCTGTCAAGTTACTTTTGTTTATTTATGCTTACTAGGAAATCAGAGAAACTATTTTGGAAAAAAAACACTGGTTTGTGGATATCTGCTGTGTCTATCAATAAAGTTTAAGCAGTATGGCAACTTTTCCATTGTGTGTTAGTTTATTTAGCTCTCTCCTCTGTTACTAATACTATTACAAGATGCACAGTTGATGAAGATAAGTTTTTACCTAGGGCCTAGTTACAGATTATCTTGCATGATAAAATTGTATAGAGATATTTATTTTTACAACATACTCTTATCTGGGGAAAAAGTGAATGGGGGAACCGATACAGTGTTCGAAATTATATGATACATTCTGTTTTCCAAAACGGGAACCCCAGGGTGTGTTTATATAGGTCTCTGTATGTCCTCCTGAAAAGAATTGTGCCTAGTGAGAGTCTGCAGAAATCTTTTTTGAAAAACTAAAAACTGAAATAATTAACAAAGCCGCAATACAGCACACGTGATGCAAACATCAAATATTACACTTTTAGTACATTCCAAAAACAATTCAATTATGTCATACATTTAATACAATACAATGTGATTTCATAAACTGTACCTAAGAATGACCATTCCTAATGCAATACATCCATCCAAAAACCTTTCAGGGTGAACTAAACCTACCTAACACTAACCCAGAAATCCGAATATTAACTCTAAACATAACCCCAAATGATAATTGTAACCCTTAAAAAGCATTTGTCCTGGTGAGGACAAGCACATTTTGTGTTACTTTTGTCGTCTTTAGTGTATTTAAAGAAAAAGAAACACACACACACACACACACACAGGCACACTCCCAGGGAAGAAACACATTCCCATCCCTGTGGGCTAAGCGGTTTGTACCCAGGCGTGTGGTGTGGTTGAGATAGGAGCTGAGACTGCGGCCCAGGCTACGTGGTCGGCGCAGGGCAGAGCCGTACGACTGGAGCAGGGAGTGCATGCTGAACGAGCCTCCACCACCACCGGCTCGCACTGCGCCCCGCAAACTGCCAGTGCCACCACCGCTCCGCACTGACATGGTCTCTGGGAGAGAGAAGAGTGGGGAGACATGTAAAGAGACACAGGAAGTAGGGCGTAGCGTGGCACAGTTGGGGAATGGGGGTACAAAGTACAATACAGGTGGATTCAGTTGTGAAAGGGAAATTGATATACGGCATGGTGTCATCGGATGGAATTTAGACCCAAAAAGGCCAAGCAAATTTGAAAAGAAATGGAGATTGGTTGGGATGAGGATATGAAAACAAAATGATGAGAGCAAAAAAGAAAAAACAAGTTTTAGTGATAGATTTTGGGAAGAGTGTCTAATGTTACAGACATTGTGAAAATCAATGAGCATAAGATCTGTTAAGAGGTTTATTGTGATGGTAGTTAAGGTAAGAACAAACAAGGAAGGTGAGGCAAAGAAGGAAAAGAGCACTAAATGAACATGGGAAACACATACACGTTTCCATCTTTCACAGCATGCAAATCACTTTCCAAAGGAGGTTAACACACACTGGAAGACAAAAATAAGGAGTAAATTAAAAAGGAACATACTAAAACTCCAGTATTAGAAATTAGAAGTTCCTGCGCTTCATGAAATTGTTTCATGCACCGACAAAATGTAGTCCTTAGTTACGGCCTATAATTGTCTCTGTGGACATTTTATATTGTAATAATAGACAGAACTTTATTCTGCCGATTACCCCATAATTTATATTTTGCAAATCTATAACAAAAAGAAAACAACAAAAATCACACGTTCATAAGTATTCACAGCCTTTGCCATGACACTCAAAATTGAGCTCAGGTGCATCCTTTTACCACTGACCATCCTTAATATGTTACTAAAACTTGATTGGAGTCCGCCTGTGGCAAATACAGTTGATTGGACATGATTTTCAAAGGCACACACCTGTCTATATAAGGTCCCACAGTTGACAGTACATGTCAGAGCACAAACCAAGCCATAAAGTCCAAGGAATTGTCTGTAAACCTCAGAGACAGGATTGTATCAAGGAACAGATCTGGGGAAGGGTACAGAAAAGATTCTGCAGCATTGAAGATCCTAATGAGCACAGTGGCCTCCATCATCTGTAAAGGGAAGAAGTTTGGAAACACCAAGACTCTTCCTAGAGTTGACTGCCCAGCCAATTGAGCAATTGGGGGATAAGGGCCTTAGTCAGGGAGGTGACTAAGAACCCAATGGTCATTCTGACAGAGCCCCAGCGTTGCTATGTGAAGAGAGAAGAACCTTCCGGAAAGACAACCATCTTTGCAGTACTCCACCATCAAGCCTATATGGTAGAGTGACCTGAAGTAAGCCACTCCTCAGAAAACGGCACATGACAGACTGCTTGGAGTTTGCCAAAAGGCACCTAAAGGGGTCTCAGACCATGAGAAACAAAATTCTCTGGTCTGATGAAACAAAGATTGAACTCTTTGGCCTGAATGCCTGAATTCCTGAATGCGAAGGTTCATCTACCAACTGGAAAACAACCCTAAGCACACAGCCAAGATAACAAAGTAGTGGCTTCGGGACAACAACTCTATGAATGCGGGTATTTATGGGGTATTGTGTGCATAATTTGTAGGGGAATTCTTTTTTAATCAATTTTGGAATTAGTAAGGACCTACAGTGGGGAGAATTGTGCAGGTTTAAAGCATGTAGAGGTCTGTAATTTTTATCAGTTCAACTGTGAGAAACTGTGAGAAACGGAATCTGAAAAAAACATCCCAAAAATCACATTGCATCATATTTAAGTAATTAATTATAATTTTATTGCATGACATAAGTATTTGATACATCAGAAAAGCAGAACTTAATATTTGGTACAGAAACCTTTGTTTGCAGTTACAGAGATCATACGTTTCCTGTAGTTCTTGACCAGGTATCCACACACTGCAGCAGGGATTTTGGCCCACTACTCCATACAGACCTTCTCCAGATCCTTCAGGTTTCAGGGCTGTCGCTGGGCAATACGGACTTTCAGCTCCCTCCAAAGATTTTCTATTGGGTTCAGGTCTGGAGACTGACTAGGCCACTCCAGGACCTTGAGATGCTTCTTACGAAGCCACTCCTTAGTTGCCCTGGCTGTGTGTTTCAGGTCGTTTTCATGTTGGAATACCCAGCCACGACCCATCTTCAATGGTCTTACTGAAGGAAGGTGGTTGTTGGCCCAGATCTCGCAATACATGGCCCCATCCATCCTCCCCTCAATGCGGTGCAGTGGTCCTGTCCCCTTTGCAGAAAAGCATCCCCAAAGAATGATGTTTCCACCTCCATGCTTCACAGTTGGGATGGTGTTCTTGGGGTTGTACTCATCCTTCTTCTTCCTCCAAACACGGCGAGTGGAGTTTAGACCAAAAAGCTCTATTTTCGTCTCATCAGACCACATGACCTTCTCCCATTCCTCCTCTGGATCATCCAGATCATCATTGGCAAACTTCAGACAGGCCTGGACATGCGCTGGCTTGAGCAGGGGGACCATGCGTGTGCTGCAGGATTTTAATCCATGCCGGCAAAGTGTGTTACTAATGTTTTTCTTTGAGACCCAGCTCTCTCCAGGTCCTGCTGTGTAGTTCTGGGCTGATCCCTCACCATCCTCATGATCATTGATGCCCCACAAGGTGAGATCGTGCATGTAGCCCCAGACCGAGGGTGATTGACCATCATCTTGAACTTCTTCCATTTTCTAATAATCGCGCCAACAGTTGCCTTCTCACCAAGCTGCTTGCCTATTGTCCTGTAGCCCATCCCAGCCTTGTGCAGGTCTACAATTTTATCCCTGATGTCCTTACACAGCTCTCTGGTCTTGGTCATTGTGGAGAGGTTGGAGTCTGTTTGATTGAGTGTGTGGACAAGAGTCATGTCTACAGGTAACAAGTTCAAACAGGTGCAGTTAATACAGGTAATGAGTGGAGAACAGGTTGGTGGTCTTACTGGTTGGTAGGTGATCAAATACTTATGTCATGCAATAAAATGCAAATTAATTACTACAATATTATACAATGTGATTGTCTGGATTTTTGAGATATTCTCTTTTTTTTTTTTTGATTCTGTCTCTCACAGTTGAAGTGTACCTATGATAAAAAACGTACAGACCTCTACATGCTTTGTAAGTAGAAAAACCTGCTAAATTGGCAGTGTATCAAATACTTGTTCTCCCCACTGTACAAACATCCCTAGCTTAAGAAAATCTAAATTCATGTACATTATAACTCTTTGTTATTATCAACCAACTAAGATGAAATGGTTACTAAACAGAATAATGCTGAGTGGGTTTTTCACCAGTAAAATAAATCAGTATTGGGGTCTTTCACATATAATTCTAAGCTATTATATTCCATCATATTGGGACATAAACAAATCCTTGTATATTTTATTTGTCACATTCAATGCTCTATCCACCTCATCTGGAGCATGGACAACTGTTTTTTAATATTACTCTAACCTAGTCACTAATCACTGTCCCAATTTAGGCTCAGATTTCCCTTGTGTTTTTGATCAGCCATGATTTGTTTCTCACACAATTGTAACGCTTACATTTTGGTGTAGTTTCTATTTCATTATTATATTAAAGGTATGTTGTGTCCTGCCTTGTCAGCAGTGTTACAGAATAACCAACTGCAACTAAGGACACAGTAGTTGAACAGAAACCTTGTAAGTGAGGGCAAGTTACTGGTTGATGGATAGTTCCTCCCCAAACAATTTTGATTGGGGCTACGGCAGTGGTGTTGCAACTGGGTTTGTTAGATGGGGGAAGGGGCCCAAAGTGCGTGTAGGTAGGGACTCCCGTGAAGGCGGATCCGGTGCAGAAAGGAGTTCAAATACAACTGCTGATGCAGGAGAAAATTATCAACAAGGTTTATCAGTCGTGGGGAGTGCCCACATGTCTTTGGGTTTTCCAGCTCCCAGAGGCAGTACCCTTGTGGAAGAAGATCCAGGAGTTGGGACAATACATTTTTTTCCTAGCAGTTGTGTAGAGATAAGCGCCACTGAAGTCCTGCCCTGCCCCGTTCTCAGTTCCTGTTCTGTTCTTGATCGCCTATGGAGCCTACCTTTAGATCTTTTTTAAAAGACTATTCCCTAGTACGAAAAGCTGCCCTTGTGCTAGCACTACATAAAGAGAAGGAAAGTGAGGATTTGTATAACTACAGACCCATGTAGTGGACTTCCATTCCTTAGAAACATTTTAGAATCTTTTGTCAAGAAACAACTGCAATCATTTCTTTTTTCAACATTGAATATTAATGTCTGGTTTCAGACCTAAATCACAGCACCGCCACAGCTATGATACTTATTGTAAATATATATTGCAAATGCTTTAGATAATGGAAATCACTGTGCTGCCATGTTTGTTGATCTGCAAAAAGCTTTCAATAAACTGGATAATGTAATTATGTTAAATAGATTAACATTACTTAGTCTGTGGTCTGATGCTTGTAGATGTTTCATAATAATCCTGTGTAAAACTCAGGCTATCATGATAGATGGGTTTACATTGGAATTCCTTATACATGGTTCGTACTCAGCCATTGTTCAAATAAATAACATTAATAACGCTGTAAAATCATTCATATATATATATGCAGATGATACGGTGTGGTACGTCATTCCTCCAACACAGAGACAGGTGTATTAACCTGAAATCATGTGAAACACTAATTGCACACAGGAAGACTCTATTGAACTAATTATGTGACTTGTAAAATCATTGGTTACACGACAGCTTATTCAGGTGTGCCTGATCATAAAATATTTTGAAAATGAAGAGGGGTTTTAAATTATATAAAACTGCAACAATGTTAGCAACGACATTAAGGAACAGTACTTTATTCATTAAGATTTCAAAAAATATACTTTAATGTATTTCATAAAATACTATTTGATTTTGCAAAAAATAAAGGATACACTTAAATCACACATCTGGTCTCGATAAACAAAATAGATTAAATGACAAAATATTTACTGCACATTGTGTAACTCGTTGAAAACAAAATAAAATAACAACGGTCAATGGAAACCAAACAAATGAGGGCTGGATTCAAACTCACATCGAAATTCTAAGTAAACAATTGAAATCACAGGCTTTCCAACTTGAGTGATTTTATCACAGCAACTGATAACATGACTCAGTAGTGTGTATGGCCCCCACGTGCCTGCATGCACTCCAGACAACGTCTGGGCACACTCCTGATGAGATGGCATATGGTGTCCTTGGGCAGGTATTGTCCTGCATCAGGAAGAACCCAGGGTCCACTGCACCAGCTTAAGGTCTGAAAATGGCTCTGAGGATTTCATCCCAGTACCTAACAGCAAGCAGGGTACCGTTGCCTAGCTCGTGAAGGTCTGTGCAACCTTCCAAGGATATGCCTCCCCAGACCATCACTGACCCACCGCCAAACGGGTGCTGTTGCAGGCAGCTTAACGTTCCCCACAGTGTTTCCAGACATTGTGACGTCTGTCACAAGTCCTCATCGTGAACTTGCTCTCATCTATGAAGCCAATTCTGGTGTTCTCTGGCAAATTACAATCTAGCTGCACAGTGCTGGGCTGTGAGCACAGGTACCACAAGAGGGCATTAGACTGGATGTCACTGACAGTACACCCCCCCCCCCTCCAAGGCATGGCCTCAGCTATGAAACGAACAGACTTTACCATGACACTCCAAATTGAGCTAAGATGCAGCCTGTTTTCTTTGATCATCCTTGAGGTATCTCTTGAACTTGATTGAAGTCCATCTGTGGCAAAATATATTTTTTGGACATGATTTAGAACAACATGCACCTGTCCACCCCAAACTTGGCAACTGATCAGCTGCATCACAACTGTATCATAACTGGTGCAAATGACATATTGCAGGCCCTCAGAAGAAAACATATTGATGTCTATGAATCTGGGTGGGGTTACAAAACCATTTCAAAATACAATCCTATAATATAATTCTAGTCTGACAGATGATCACCAAATAGAGAAAACTCCAGACCAGTGTAATCTTCATAGGACGAGGGTAACATTCAATGAATTGTTGTTTATAAAGTCGATTGAGAGAGCGATGTCTCTTTTACAGAGAAGATCGGTGTTAAAGCAAATGGAATAAAAAAAAAAATACAAATATTAAAAACACAAACTACTGAGACAATGTACTCTGGACAGATGAGTAAAAGATTATTTGGCCGCAATGATAGACACCATGTATGACACAAATACTTCCTTTAAATAGAAGTCCTCACACCCACTATAAAGCATGAAAAATACAAAAATAAAACCACTTTCCAGGGGGGAGAACCTTTTTACTATAGATCCTGGGAAGGTTGTAAAAAATGCTAAAGCATTGAAAGTTCCAAGGAGCGAAGTGGGCTCTATCCTTGTAGAATGGAAGAAGTCTAGAACCTCCTAGCCCTGCAGCCAAAATAACTGGGCAAGAACCGCAAGGACAACCATTGTTTTTGTGTCTTTGTCTTTTTCCCGGGTAAAAGGCATGAGACTTTCCCCCCTTGAAGGACAGAGCTTGAAGAAACGTTATCTAGTTGTATAAGAACAAAGTTGAACTATTAGGCCTGAATGCCAAGTGCCTGAATAAAAACACGTTAGGTGAAAAAAATATACTGCTCATCACTTGGCTAATTTATGTGGCTTCAGGGAAAGTCTGTGTCTTTAGAGGTGCCCTATCAAAGCCCATTGATGAACAATCGCAATTGTTACAAGGGGTGTTCAAACCAAACTCAAAATGTGGCACGCTACTACAAACCAGTTTGTAGTTTTTGGTTACAAAAACAAATGTTTAAAAGATACTGCAGTTATAATAGTATAATCATTTGTGGTTGAGGCTTGGTGTAATAAAATACAAAGTTTTTATTTATTACAAACAACTTGATAATCCAAGCTTTAAATAAATAAATGAATGCAAATATTAGCACTGTTCTATAGGTTTAGCATTAAAGTCATAACCACCGATTGGGAAATCTAGTTCTAAATGTTAGAATCAAAATTGATTACAGTTATTATGTGATTTGTAGGGTGACTAGTTGGAACTCATCATGACTGTATTTTTATTAAAAGTTTTGTTGGGCTAAAGTTCCCAGTCATCCAAGAGAGGGAAATGGTCTCTTGATGTTTTGTGGAAGACAGATTTAGGGGATATTAGTGTTGCTCTTCTCCTAACCACCTATTTTAAAATGTAAGTGTTAGTAACTTGACACAGACTGGGTCAGTCTGTGTCAATAACTGTATACAGTATTGTAATTGTGTGTTTCAACCACTGTACCAGAGTCACTGTTACTGCGGGTTGTGTCCTGAGGGCTGATGGTCTCGCTGATCTTGTCCCCACTGCTGCCCCCCCTCAAGGTGAGGGACAGCTGCCGTTTGATCTTTCTCATGCGATCCATCAGAGGGGGCAGCGGAAGGCGGGATGCAGTGGGCGGAGGGGCAGCCACTGTTTAATCTCTGATGGCACAGACAGAAACAAGCAAACAATCCTTGTTATGAAATAGTTACCGTCTTGCACGGTCAACTACTAACAAAAATATTTACCAATAAAATTATCATTAATAGATAACGAAAGTTCTCTCACAACGCTGAAATCAAATTAGAAAAGATTTACGGAAAGTAAAAGCTGCTTCATTGAGATTTACAAAGTTCTGAGAAAACTCAGTCATTGGATTAGACTGTCTACTGCTATTAAAAAAGTTAATATGTTCATATGTCAACATTAATATCCCAAAACCTTCTTGATATGTACAATTTATTTATTTATATATATATATATATATATATATAAAAAAATTTAAATATAATTTACATTTATTATTAGTTGTTCAGCTGTGATTATATACAGCTTGTTTTTGTGGTTCTGCACAAATAAACAGACTAATTCAATATGAATAATAGTATTGTAATAAAACTGAACCTGTGGGGGAGGGGTCAAAATAACCAAAATACCAACCAATATATTAATACAAAAGGACCTAGTAAAAGGTAGAGACACACTTCACCTTCAGATCCAATCCAAAAGGCAATTAAATATAGTTGTTTACTCATTACATTAAGAAACATCATTTAACATAATTGTAAAATGAATATGGGCTAGGAATATACCGATCAGCCATAACATTATGACCACGGACAGTTGAACACTGATTATCTCGTTAGCATGGCACCTGTCGGTGAATTCAGTCCTATTTGGCAGCAAGTGAACATGTTTTCCTCAAAGTTGATGGGTTAAAGCAGGAAAAATGGGCACGTATAAGGATCTCTGCAAACCTTGACCAGGGCCACATTGTGATGGCTAGATGACTGGGTCAAAGGATCTCCAAACTGCAGTTCTTGTGGGGTGTCCCCAGTCTTCAGTGGTCAGTACTGATCAAAAGTGTCTACAATGGGCATGTGAGCATCAGAACTGGACCACGGAGCAATGGAAGAAGGTGGCCAGGTCTGATCATGTTTTCTTTTACATCATGTGGATTACCGGAAGAGTGTGCGTCGCTTACCTGGAAAACGCATGGCACCAGGATGCACAATGGGAAAAAGGCAATGTGATGGAGGCAGTGTGATGCTTTGGGCAATGTTCTGCTGGCAAATCTTGGCTCCTGCCATTCATGTGGATGTCATTTTCACACGTACCACCTACCTAAGCATTGTTGCAGACCATGTATACCCTTTCATAGAAACAATCTTCCCTGATGGCATTGGTCTCTTTCAGCAGGATAATTTGCCCTGCCACAAAGCAGCAATAAATGGTTCAGGAATGGTTTGAGGAACACAAATTCCCCAGATCTGGCCTCAAATTCCAAAGATCTCAATCCAATAGAGCATCTGTGGGATGTGTTGGACAAACAAGTCAGATCCATGAAGGCTCCACCTCGCAAACTACAGGACTTAAAGGATCTGCTGCAAACGCCTTGGGGCCGGATACCGCAGCACACCTTCAAAGGTCTAGTGAATTCAATGCCTTAATGGGTCAGGGCGGTTTTGTCTGCAAAAGGGGGACCTATACAATATTAGGCAGGTGGTCATAATGGTATGTTGATCAGTGTACATGCTGATCAGTGTATCGTTTAAATTGTCAAAGGAAAACCTATTCTATAAACAAAACTAAATTATTTTGTAAATAATACTTTGCATAAGGTAAAGAATATTATAGGGTGAAGCACACTGACAAATGGTTAGAGCTTAAATAAGTTAATGTATGTTAACAGCAGAAAAGTTAACAAGCATAAGAGAATGGTGTACAGGCAGGATTGTTTTTGCAATACATTAAAACATTTGTATCATTTTACATCAAGTCTGGTTCAGAAGCTGCAATATCCAGGATTGATGAAGTAACACTGATAATGGTATTTATCAATTTCTTTGAAAATGACAGACTTTTGTTAATATGTTCATTTTATCCAAGTTCCACAAAAACTAACAGTCCCTAGAGGACCTTTGATATATTCAGGACAGGGCCTACTACATATGTTGTGCCAAAACTCCAGAAGGCCATGTTTGTGCCTGGTAACTAATGACTCAGTTTGGCACAAAGATGGCCAACAGTTTTAGAGCCCTGGAAAAGCTGTTATTTTAATGCTTAGACACTTGGTGACCCATAAAATTGCACATTGGCCTACAATCTAGACTTCAGTAAATAAGGAATGTGTCTGTAAGCACTCTTTATGCTAACCATCCAATGGAAATTGATATTTATTGGCTATCCAGTGACAGTTGTGCTAGTCTACAGAAAAAGCAGGGGGTGAGCTGGAGGGTGGACAGGGTAATCTTATGGGGCTTAGATAGCCCTGGTGTAAGAATTTCTGTGTTTAACCTAAGCCCCTGAGCCATGCTGAGAATGGCCTCTCATTTGGAATGTTTTTATCTGAACAATCTAAAGTAGTTCTATTGTTGTTGGTTGTATTGGTAATGTTATTGTGACCGACCAATTGAAGTTGATTTAATCAGGTTTTCCAGAAAGGATTCACATAGAAAATGTTTGAAATAGTTTAAATACTTCAGATGGTAAGAGTGGTATGAAGCTCTTTTTCAATACACAAATAATTGACAAGGGAAAACTCAGATAAGTACACGTAATAGGTACGCAAGTTTAGGAGTATATTTGTTGCTAGAGACAAAAAAATAACAAACTATGTGTGTGTATCTTTTTAACACTGATGTGTCAAAGACAATGTTGACATACAGGGGTGTGACCATCAGCATAAAAGTTTGCCTGCCCTGTCTGGTTACCGATGGGACAGCTCAAAATCAGCAGTGACTTTTGAAGGATATAAACAGCATATAAACAGCAGGTGACTATAAGACTCTGGATGCAAATCTGCAGTAATCAACAAACTGTATACAATATTCTGTAATTTGTTATGCAACAGGGCAAAACATCTCAAATTAGAAATGGCATGGATAAATACAAATAAATAACTATTAAAATGTATGTATACAACTCCAAAATCATCCTAATGTTTGCTGGTTGTGTGTGACTCCCTGTCTGCCCATCAGGAATGGAACCCAGTACTTTCATCACATCATTGTAACGTAGTGTGCCCGAGACTTCATTTGAAGGCACATCATAAATATGTATTTTTTACCTAGGTTTAGCTAAGTGATCCGCTTAGCTTTATGATGTATTGTATTTACAAGGCTGTAATAATTCTACAAATTCTTGCAATATAACCAATGGGACAAGAAATGAATAGCCCGTTAACAAATAAATGATGCAGATACCCTATAAGGCATCTTTCGTTGCTCGGCACGGCCCTCCAAACATTAGCAATTGCTATTGGTAAGCTAGCGTTTCATTTTACGTATTATCAATAGAAAACAAGCAATTAAAAGTATACGAACGATTTGAATGTGTGGAAATCTTACATTCTTTAGGGCCTATTTTGTTGTTCAACAAAGGTGGAATTGAATTATTACAGAGGCTAGCTACTGTGCGTACTATGACTGAAGCGGTTTAAAGTGGGACGCAGGGAATAATGTTAGCGTACGGATCGGTTCACATTAACAACTCTTGCTGCTGCAACAAGGTAACAGTTTTTCGGCGATTAATCCTATTATCTTCCTCGTCAGTAATCGTTTCGACACATGTAACATTTTGTGCAATTGGGAAATGGTAATGTAACTAACCCGGCATAAATACGGTTTCACAGCAAAGCACAGATTGATTGGTCGCTTACCCGAGGACGCAGGTCCCGTGTGCGTTGTAATCTTAGCAATATCCCCAAGCCACAGTGCTCTCCCAATAGTCCTCAGCCATTATTCTGCTGGTTAAGATACGGCACCGTTTTGCCTCTGTCGGACAGCATGCCCCTTTTGCCCTAAATTGCTCAAACGATCCAGCAGCAGCTGGTCAATTCCAAATGCGGAGCAGATAGCAGAAGGATGGTGAAGCAGCTGCGAATAGGTTCGGAATCGGGAGTCCTCCGTCTGATCGAAGAGGTTAAATGCGTTTATTACGCAGTGGATTACCTGCTGTCAATTGACATTCAAGTGTTTATAGTGCTACTATTATAGGTTTTGGTCTGGGCATATTTAACAAAGTATCTAAACATAAAACAAAGTTATTTAAAATGTTAAAAAAAATAAAACCTGAATAACTCCCCCTTACATCACAGCAAAGGTTTACAGTGGACTGACCCAAATTCCATTCAACAAGTTAAGACCGTACCATGCTAAGGGGACATTGAGTGCTAGTGGTCTAGCTACAAGCAAGAACATCACTTGTGAATTACTGTCAATGGTACAACTGATCGACATGGTACAGCTGATTCATCTGAGCTGAAAAGTGAATGAGTTATGAGAATTTAACATGATGAGACACGGATGGAAATAGGGGGTCGTGCTTTTTTATTTCAGTTTACATTTTACAGTTTTTTATTAGGTCTAATGGAGAATAATTTCATTTTATAATCATAACATTTCAGAAGCCCAGATATCTTCAATGGACGTCTGCGACACCCAAAGTGGCCTCTGAGTTACTGCAGGAGGACAGCCAAATTATTACATTATTTGATCTTCTTCCAAAAATAAAATGTTTCCAAAAATACACATGAACATAAATACAACCTATAATAAGCAAATATAAATATTCCAACCCATACTCACTTGAAAGAAAAAAAAAAGAATATTTTCAGGCCCATCTAATATCTTCCAAAGGCCAACAGACATTGATTAGAGTTAGTGAGCTAGCTTTGAAAGACCCTTGTTGCATTTAGATCGCTCAGAATGAAAAACCATACACAATTGCAGAGGACGTTTTGTGCTTTAAGCAGCTGCCTGAACTCGCAACAAGTTGGAATTGATCCAAGTAAGTGTGTAGAAATGTTTTTTAAGAGAAAAATACTTTTCTAAGCAAAATATGTTGCAACTTACTTTTTTTGCCTGCAGTGTAGACTCACTACTTTACATTGTAGCAAAGTGTCATGTCTTCAGTGTTGTCACATGAAAAGATATAATGAAATATTTACAAAAATGTGAGGGGTGTACTCACTTTTGTGAGATACTGTACATGACAATGTGTAATATGTTGCCTCACATCAGTAGGTTGATCCAAACGGAATTATTACATCCTGCTTCAAGAACCACTGTACTATAGGAAGGTCACCACAGCCATGCCCTGTGCAGACAATCACAGCGAGCCATACTTATGCTAAAAGGGGTTGAGCATTGTGGAGGAAAGGCTAGTAGCAAGAAGGCCATCTGAAGACTTGGCCCAAAGGGATAGAGTTAATTTTCAGCCCGAACCCGATCAGGACCAGATGGGGCCTTAAATTCTGATATTGTAGTTGTGCAGGACATGCGAATATAATATGTATTTTAAATAAATGCCAATAAAGATATTAGCTCTCTCTCTTTTAGCTGCAGGAAGGGTGTCCCTAGATGTTCTAAAACACCAATAAAATAAAGTTGAAGGTAAGTTATGACCATTACAAAAATAACATTTTTATTTACCAAAATAAACGTGTGACATCTAAAAATTGTTTTGCTAATAAAAATAAAAGGAATACCAAAATACTGGCATACATTAAACATTACTTTATCTATTTCTCCATTCAGAGAAATGTCTTCGCAATGTGTGAACATCTATGGTATCTGCTAGCATTCAAGCGATAGATGCTGTCAAATGTCATACACTTAAAGTCTTTGCACTAACAATATTCAACAATGACTTGCAATCTCAAATGTCCTTCATACTGGATGCAGAGACAACAAAAATCTATAGGTTCATCTGGCTCTAGAAAACACAGGGAAGGCCTCAATGTCAAAATCCAAAAGTATCCCTTAAACTGACCTACTGAAGGCTCTAATGTGGCTTGTACAGTGGGGCAAAAAAGTATTTAGTCAGCCACCAATTGTGCAAGTTCTTCCACTGAAAAAGATGAGAGAGGCCTGTCATTTTCATCACAGGTACACTTCAACTATGACAGACAAAATGGGAAAACAAAATCCAGAAAATCACATTGTAGGATTTTTTATGAATTTATTTGCAAATTATGGTGGAAAATAAGTATTTGGTCACCTACAAACAAGCAAGATTTCTGGCTCTCACAGACCTGTAACTTCTCCTTTAAGAGGCTCCTCTGTCCTCCACTCGTTACCTGTATTAATGGCACCTGTTTGAACTTGTTATCAGTATAAAAG
>JACXGK010010660.1:0-17455 GCA_016801125.1 Novumbra hubbsi | reverse complement strand
GGGTACATAAAGAAGTGGTTAATGTGGAAAAGCACACATAAACACACACATTACTTCTCCTAACCCACGTAATTTGAACATAATAAGGCCTGTTGAAGGATCACCTATAAAGAAAATGTCATATTACACTAGATACAGTAGACAGTTAAACACATTAGGAACACAATTGTCAATCATTAATGTATTTCACTGTAATCAGGGACTTACTTTCAGAGATGTGAAAGGAGAATTTTTCTAAGCCATTTTCTGCTACTTCTTTTGCTTCCTCGTCCAAGCCCATTATGAATCAATCCTACCTTTACAAAAAGCCTAATCTATTTCCATCTTTCTGCGTAATTGGCAGCCAACCAGATCGGTATCAGTGGTGTCCATGCAGGCAGTTTTGAGGAGGTTAACCGAAACATGGAAGGCTTGGTGGCTAAAGGCTAATAACATTCCTGACTTGCTGAAATACACATCATCCCCTGAGAGAGCATTCTTGAGTGACTCTCACCCGGGTATCAAATATCTGCTGATTGATTTTGATTGATCTAATAATTGCTATAATGAATCCATAAATCATCCATTCTGTTGAAAATCTCAATGCTAGTATTGTCAAGGGACTCATTTGTCAGTAGGTTTCACCAACTTCGAGAGTTGAAAGGTTATGCATGTGTTAGTGCACAGGTTGGGCTGGGTAGATCATACCATGTGTTGCGCACAGGGAGCACATGATGAGGTCACTTCTCGGCGAGCATTCCGTGCCACACACTTCCCTGTGCCTGTAGCCTTCTCCCTGCCTGAGCTCACTGCTAATGATGCTGGCTTGCTCTGAACACTCCCCAGCGCATTGAAAACAAGACCTGGCAACCCAACTGTGTATGAAGAAGACCTGGCGTGCCTACTGTGTAGAGTGGAAGCCCTGCAGCATGTTGCTCATTAAGTCAGTCTTGTCTGTCTGAAGGTCAGATGGTTGGAACTTGGAAGTGTGTCCTTTAATGGTGGCCTCATGACATCTACCAGTGTCAGCTATTAGCCTCCGCTCAGTAGAAAGTCAGGGACACAGGAAGGCAGCTGAGCTACAACCAATATCGTTTTGGCCATTGGGAGTATCACAGAATTCCTGGTTGGCTGTTTGATTTGTAGCCAGATAGGCTGACGCATTTCTTAAAAAATATGTTTATATACACTACCTTTCAGAAGTTTCGGGTCACTTAGAAATTTCCTTGTTTGAGTTTGAATGGAAACTAGACCAAACTAATGGGAAAGTGTCATTGACAAAGTTAGATAACATTATTTTCAATTGAAATACCACTTGTGTCCCATAAACTTTGCTTTAGTCAAGTCCTCCATTTGACCTTTAGAGTTCAAGTTGTCAATTTGTTGAGGTAATCTCAAGGGATTTTATCCATACTTCCCGAAGCACCTCCCACAAGATGGATTGACTTGAGGTGCACTTCTTATGCTCAACAGGATGAGATCTGGTGACTGTGCTGGCCACTCCATAACAGACAGAATACAAGATGACTGCTAATTCCTCAAATAGTTTCTTGCATAGTTTGAAGGTGTGCTTTGGGTCATTGTCCTTTTGCAACAAGAAGTTAGTTCCAATCAAGCACTGTAAACAAGGTATGGCATGACATTACAAAATGGAGTAAAAGCCTTCCTTCTTCAAGATCCTTTTTACACTGTACAAATCTCACACTTCTCCACCACTAAAGCACCCCCAGACCACCACATTGCCTCCACCATGCTTGACAGATTGCAACAAACAGTCCTCCAGCATTGTTTCATTTTGTCTACAAATGTTCTTCTTTGTGATCGGAACACCTCAACGTTAGTGTCTGTCCTTTTACCCATTTTCATCTTTTTGTTTTATTGCAGTCTGAGATATGGCTTTTTCTTTGCAACTCTACCTAAAAGGCCAGCATCCCGGAGTTGCCTGTTGACGTTAAGGCTGATTTCTCTGTTTCAGTGAGTATTCTAGATAATATACCATGTCTTTTTTACTCTAGGCCACAGCTGATTTTGTTCAATGTTCTGTAGGATTCTCGTAAGTGTACATTGTGGGTTCTTTAGGACGTAAACGTGTACAGTGTGTAATCTGAAGCGCTCAGAAAATAGTACTGTATTGGTGTACAGTAGCTGTAATGTTTGTTTTGACCCAGTCCAACCCTGCCTACAACTGTTTTAAGAAATGCGGAGACATCCACAGCACACCGAAATACTGTATGAGCTATACAGTATTTGTACAGACACACAAATATACATATTGTGGGAACTCTGCAGGTTTTTAAGAACCATCCCTCCCGACACACGCTCTGGGACGCTTGATGGTAGTGGGCTGGGCTGTGGGCCTCTCGTTGGGCTCTCCCTAGAATCTCTGCTGGGCCCATATGATGCACCATTGGATCTCTGGTGGCGTGTGTGGGGGCTGAGCTTCTTCTTTCCTCCTTTTTGTTCCTGTCAGATTTGATTCTGTCTGACAAGGGCTTCTGTCAACCAGGTGGTAATCTCTAGAATAAACAGGAGGGTTCCCTTCATATCTTCATACCCTGGCTACAATGAGAGAACTGTGGCTTTATTTTGCTTGGTTCATCCCTCAGTCCTGGCCTGTCTCTCAGTACTTTCCACTAAGAAACATGATGTATGATGTACCCACCATCATGCTTCACCTAAGTGATGGTATTAGCTAGGTGATATACAATTTCAGGCAAAATAGTTAATTTGGAGTCCATCAGGCTGCATGTCATATGCCTCTTACCCACGTATTCTGTCTATTGACAATACTGTAAAGACCAGATTTTTGTGCTTAATAAATGTTTGTGCTTCTGGCAGTTTCTCCCATCTCTGCAAAGAAACACTGTTTGAGTGGCCATTGGGGACTTTGTCAGCTCCCTGACAGAAGCCCATCTTGAGATGGTTACGTAGTCTGGCTATATTGGCAGTTCCAGGAAGAGACTTGGTGGTTCCAAACTTCTTCCATTTTACAAGGATAAAACCCATTTAGATCCTGGGAACTTTCAATTTAAGCATTTTTATCATGTACTTTAGATCCATGCCTCGACTCATTTCTACATCAGAGGTATATGTAATGTTCTTTGGACTTAATGGCTTGATTTTTGCTCTGACTTTATCTAAAAAACCAACTGTAAATATGGAGAAAGTAAAGGGTATGACTATTTATTTAGTCTTTATACAGTAACAGTCAAAGGCTTGGACATCTGCTCATGTAAGGTAATTTCTTTAAAGCTGTAATCAAGGCAAATATTTTGCATGTGTCATTTGACAACAGTACATGTTTTGGGCTTCTTTTCGTCTAGTCACAGTGATCTTTTTCTGGCTTGATGGCTAGAGAAAAAAACTTAAGTAAGACATACAAACAGGTAACATTAACCGAGCTGGTGGGGGAGGAGATTGTTCTAGCCCAAGTGTGGGGTAAGTGTAAGTTCAGAATGAATGAAAACAACAGAGAAAGTTGAAATAAGTGCAAACGTTTAACACTGGACAAACTAGGGCAGGTATCATGAGGGGATGAAGACACTGAATTCCCTGCAAACCGAGAAAAAGAGTGAATATTACTATATTTGTATTTATATGAAACAGCATCGTGGTTCAGTGTTGCAGAAAGGGATACAGAAATCATAGAAAGAATTGTGGACTTCAGTGGGGATATGGGTGGGGACAAATTAACGTGTTGAATATTGGGGGGTTATCTACCACTCACGTACATTGGGGAGAACAAGTATTTGATACACTGCCGATTTTGCAGGTTTTCCTACTTACAAAGCATGTAGAGGTCTGTAATTTTTATCATAGGTACACTTCAACTGTGAGAAACGTTATCTAAAACAAAAATCCAGAAAATCACTGTATGATTGTTAAGTAATTAATTTGCATGATATTGCATGACATAAGTATTTGATACATCAGAAAAGCAGAACTTAATATTTGGTACAGAAACCTTTGTTTGCAATTACAGAGATCATACGTTTCCTGTAGTTCTTGACCAGGTTTGCACACACTGCAGCAGGGATTTTGGCCCACTCCTCCATACAGACCTTCTCCAGATCCTTCAGGTTTGGGGCTGTCGCTGGGCAATACAGGCTTTCAGCTCCCTGCAGAGATTTTCTATTGGGTTCTGGCTAGGCCACTCCAGGACCTTGAGATGCGTCTTACGGAGCCACTCCTTAGTTGCCCTGGCTGTGTGTTTCGGGTCGTTGTCATACTGGAAGACCCAGCCACGACCCATCTTCCATGCTCTTACTGAGGGAAGGAGGTTGCTGGCCAAGATCTCGCAATTCATGGCCCCATCCATCCTCCCCTCAATGCGGTGCAGTCGTCCTGTACACTTTGCAGAAAAGCATCCCCCAAGAATGATGTTTTCGACCTTCATGCTTCACGGTTGGGATGGTGTTCTTGGGGTTGTACTCATCCTTCTTCTTCCTCCAAATACGGCGAGTGGAGTTTAGACCAAAAAGCTAAATTTTTGTCTCATCTGGATTTCTCCTTTGGATCATCCATATGGTCATTGACAAACTTCAGATGGGCCTGGACATGCGCTGGCTTGAGCAGGGGGACCTTGCGTGCGCTGCAGGATTTTAAGCCATGACAGCGTAGTGTGTTACTAATGGTTTTCTTTGAGACTGTGGTCCTAGCTCTCTTCAGGTCATTGACCAGGTCCACCAAAATTGTGAAGTAAGAAAATTACAGTAGTACTCCTATGTTTTAGCCCATATCTATGAAATTAACTTGACTGATGGCAAGTAGATTTCGCTATTGGCATACTGTACATATCTTTTTAGGGTGCTAGAGTATTTAGAATTTCCTTTCTATGATATCAGCCATTAATGGTCTTTTTGTACAAAACACATCCATTGTAATGTTTAAACTAATTTGATTTGTTAATACTGACCATTAGGCTTGGGGAATGCATTTGTAGTGCGTCACTACCCATATGCAAATATATGGTTAAGGTATTGCTCCTTCGCAGCAAATCCCAGCAGACTTTGGAAACTTGATTTTGAGGCATGTCTGAACCCAAGTACATAACTTCATACAAACTTCTCTTCACGGCTCAATATCTAATATGGCCCCCACAGGCCTCTATGCACTCAGGTCAATGTCTGGGAATTCTTCTGTAGAGAAGGTGACTGGTGTCCTGGGGGATCTTTTCCCATTGAGGCATCGGGGGACAGTCTGTGGCATTACTTGGCATCGTTGGCTGCACAATACATAATGTCCCAGATGTTCTGAATTGGATTCAGTTCTGGGGAACCTGAGGGCCAGTCAATGTTATCAATGCCTTTGACATCCAGGAACTATCTACACACTCTGGACACATTAGGCCTGGCATTGTCCTGCACCAGGAGGAACCCAGGGCCCACTGCACCAGCGACAGGTCTGATGATGGGTATGAGGGGTAGATCCTAGTACTCAACAGTAGTCAGGTTAGCTTGGCTAGCATATGGGGTTCTGTGCGCTCCTCCAAAGAAATGTCTCCCCAGACCATCACTGACCCACCGCCAAACCAGCCATGCTGGATCACAGCCTAACAGTTACCATGGCATCTCCAGGCTCTTTCACATCTGTGAAGAGAACGAGCATCGCCTCATGCTACTAGTGATGAGGTCCAACATCCTCTAGTGAGACCTGTGCTCACAGCCCAGCACCATACAAAAGTCACTCTTTTGTTAAAAACAAAACAATATTTGGATTTCTTACGGGGAAAAGTGCAACTTGCCCTTTACAGATTTTTTTACAGACTGTTTTTTGCATACAAAGTGATCCAATTGTGCACTTCATAAAGCATTTGTGTATGATTTCATGGCCTGTAAATAAATGGCTTCATACATCTCATTTAAAATGTGTGTGCTATTTCTGTTTCTGGAATGTTTTTTTATTATTTGCAATTCTAATGAAAGCTGAATGCGTAGGTCCAGCAATGGCTTGCAGATGATATAGAAATATAATGAAGCACCAGCAGACCACTGAGGGACATTTTGTTCTGTATTGTTCTGTGTCCCAATGTAGTTGTAAAACAAAATTTATGAGACAGCATTCTTGAAAGGAAACATTAAGGAACATACCACACAAGGTGGATGAATGGAAACATGTTGTATCCCAGACTTGCAAGGATATACATTAGCTATTCCAAAAAGCAAAAATGGCCTTTAACAATTCAATGGTTACATGCTTTGTTGAGAATGGAAATATGTTTTAATTTTTCAGAGAAACAAAATGAAAGTTTTTGGTGGACCTAGGGATTAAACAGATTTATAATCAACTTGGTTCTAAGTAATTATAGCTGTAATGGACACAGTAGCTCAAATAATCTTTTCATCTTTAATCCTGGGGGGGTATCTCAAAGACTTAAAACACCCCTAGAGGTTTTCTTTTATTGTTGTAGGCTTTAGCATCCCAGTTGGATAATTGACTAGCTTGAGTTCATTTGGTTGCTGTTTCTTTTTGGACATACATCGGGGAGTAAGTAGTGGTGAGGAACTCCCCAGATTGAGTTAGCCATGAGTTTTACATGGAAACCACTGGAACTAAAGAAACAAAATCCATGACAATTAGCAGGGTGTAAACTGTCTAAATAGAAAATGATGCTTACTGGCCAGCAATTTTCCACAACCCTGAACCCCACAACAATTTACTGGGAAGCATTGATTGCTACAAGACAGATGTGTAACAGGAAAACCACACTGTATGAGTTTACATTAATTAAACCTGAAATGAAATAATTATAACTGCCAAGAAACGTTCCCTTTGGTAACAGTGGAATCCTGGCATTAAGGAGTTAGAGAAAAGTTGGCAATGTAAGATAATATTTAATTTCATACTTCACAATTTACAATTCTGAAGATGTATTTTTATTTTTTATTTTTAAGCATTAATACTTTAACATATTGTATATCTTTGCAAAGAAACCCTCATGATGCATATTAGTAGGAGTGCAGCTGTTTAAAAAAACATGCCTACTAAGAGAGAGATGAGAATGTTTAATGTGTGTAGCGCCCCAGCCGAATAGTAATGGTGATGTAATTGCCTTTATATGCAACTTTACTTAGTTGACAAGAAAACGTCTGGGTCCTGGGTAGATTCTCTAGGTCTCACAATCTATAACTAGGTCTTATTAAGGCTATTGATGGGATACAGGTAAATCGCATAAACCAACTCTGTAAACATATAAAATAATATATTGTTTATATCAAGTTTGAATGCAGGATAGTTTTAAACAAACGAATTAGACTTACAACAAACCATACATGCTTTTACATATATATTCAGACTAACAGCTCAACACTTGGGTTAACTATTCTAACGTGGGCCCACTCATGCACACTCACTCAAACCTTGCAGGCCTGTTCGGGGCTCGGGTGCGTAGTGGCAGAAAACTACCGCTTCAATACTGGTAGTACCGTTGTTCCCTCCCAACACACCGCTCACGATGCCACAGAAGAACTCCAAAGCTTCCCCGGGTAGCTAGGAGTGCGAGCTGTGCTAGGCGTTATTTCCCCTCGTAGCCAGAGGAACTCAGGGTTTTCTCCAGGTAACCAAGAGCGCCATCTGGTAGATTCGGGCTTGGATTCTGTTACTTTTCGATAGTGTCGCACTCCGACAAAACTGTAACTAATAAAGGTAATCTTTACAAAAACCTAGTAAACCACAGTAAAAAAAAAAATCTATATCCCTAGTGCGAAAACTATAGCGTGTCCCTCTACGCCATCCCAACGTTGTTGTTTTTTTCCTTTCCTTGTTCTGTGCCACCTCTTTTTTTTGTACCTCTACCTGATAGGTAGAGCTCGAACACATAGCGAATAATATACGTCTGTATTGGTAAGAAGGTTTATTTAGAAGTTAGCATGTTAATTCTTACCCTATACTACGTGTGAGATCATGTACGCTCTAAACAAACTATACCCCATTGGAGAACCTCGGACACTAGTCAGCGAACATATAGTAAACAAAACAACAAAAGGATTTTATGTTCATTAACGGTATAATTAATTTAAGTATTGTATTATCAATATTTAATTAACTAAAATAACCTGGAGGTCTATGCATCTAAAAGGATCGACAATAATCTACCTGGCTACATGTGAATTAATAGATTCAGAATATCATGACTGGTTAATCAAATCAGAAATGTTTAAAAGCAAACACAAACTTAAATCACAACTGTTTGCATTGTTGATTAGCTACCCTTCTGCAAGTGAACTAATCAGCACACCAAGCTCATTGAAAATAACATTAGGAGCATCTTGTGGACGACAATATGAAACTTGACTGGACAGGACATATTGACAGCTCATAATTCAAAAGAGGAAATAGGTAGATGAGCAAGAAAAGAGGGAATCTCCATTTTAAAGGAATGAGTAGCCCTGTGCCCCCACCAAAGGGTATTGCAAAGCTCTTAAAAATTCTGTGCTGGCTACAATCGGCTCGGCATTGCGACTTACAATATCTTGTATCTATTGTCAAGGAAGTTGTGCCACCAACTCAAAAAAGCTCCAATCCTTCTTGGAATTCTTTTACACAAGTCATGAACTTTGTGCAGTTGGATTTTGTACTATTGCTCAAGAAAAAAAATCATACATTTCTTTGAGAGAAGCAAGAGGTTGAAATATATTTTGCACTCTGTGTTCCAGAACCTTCCACAAGATCACAAAGGTTAATTGTTAATTCAATTCTCTGGCAGGTTTTCAGTCTGTACTTTTCGGTTATTGAGCAACTATCCTGTTAGGTGATTGTCTATCTCAGGCAGTCAGCTTTAACTTGTGATCGCTGTTTGTCGATGCAATTTGACAATGTTTCAGTTTTTGTGACTATTGCACCTACTATTGGGCTTCTCTGTTAGTTGCCTCATGTTGTTTTGAAACTCAATTATGAAAGTTCTAAATGTCACAATTTAATGGCTGACCTATGCACTGCTAATGGGCAATCAACCTAATGTGACCTCTGCGGCTGTGTTTGCATTTGTGAATTAGTTTCTTCAAATTAACGTTCCTTTTCCAAGTAGTGGTTCCAAAATGTGGTACACCCCATGTGTGGTATATAAACATGGATATGGCCAGGCATCACATTGTCTGGGGTGTAATTGAAATTCCTACATCTTGTGTAAATAGGCTACATTAATAGCTTTAATGAAAAATATACATATCATCAAGCAGTGAAGAAGTACAAAGCAAAATAAAACACCATTGAGAGCCACATAAAAACACACTGTGTTGTAAAAATGTTTGAAAATCTCAGTGACTGTAATAAATGTATGCAGTGTGACATTAATTCACACAGATCTGTCATGCAGTTAGTATCCATCGTGTTACCTTTGCCCAACACCATGGCTATGTCTGGAAACATTACCATGTTCTGTCACTGTCAAAACATTTGCATCCTCTCTCCGTGTTTCTTCAATTCATCAAAGATCCATGGAGGATGACTGAGGAAATCCAATTCATGCCGTTTGAGAGGAAATGAGAATGGAGGTAGCAAGGATTTGACACTTTGTCCAAAGACGAAGCTCATGCCTACATGGTTGGGCTATAGATGGCATAGCTTCTAAAGCTTATTTTCTTTCGACCCTGTTGTTATTATTAGTAGAATGAAAATAGTTCTATTGATATTGATTCTATAAGATTTATTTAAATATGCAACATAACAGTTGATCTCTCTTTTTCCACACTATGCAGTTGGGATCTAATGAACAGCATGTTTGTGGCCTTGAACTAATTCTTCTCAAAAATAGACGCCCGTTATCGTGATTGCCTCTGAATGGCAGAAGCTGTATGTTTAAGGCGAGACCTGACCTACAATCCGCTGTGTGAAAAGAAGCAGCACACTTAACAATGCAACTCCTGTAATGGCCAGCCAACATTTGCAGTGTCTCTCACCTTGACATATTTCAATGCTCTGATCAAAGCAACCAAATGCCCAGGAGCTCTAATGCGAATAGGAAACAAAATCAGTGGGAAAGGGAACAAATGATTAGTCTCGACCCCGGTTAGCCTTTTCTCCCTCTAGTCGCTGCCTCTCACACCTACTTGGTTCACAGAACCAGGAACTCGTGCCCTTCATCTATGCGTCTGCCTCTCTCCTCCATAACCAGCACATCTCCTTCACTCCTGCCTCTAGTTTATATCTAAATGAGTCGTTACCTTTAAGCCAAAGGGATTTAAGTCAGTACTCCACTATATCTTTAGTGAACTGAGAGAGAAAGATGCAGTGGAGGAAATACGCATTACCCTCCAGCAGAATGTACCTATATTTTGGCAAGTATGTCTATTTCACTAAAACAAAATGAATCTAAAAATGCTATTTTGGTATAACTTTCTGGTTGAATACTGTTTTTACTGACTAGTTGGACAGAAGATTGAAGATCTTGGAATCATTTAATCCTCTTGTGTGTAAGGAGAAACATACCTTTTTTCTTTTCCATCTATACTAGTTTTAAGACTTTCCTGAGTAATAAGCCCACACATGCTGAAAAAATATCCCTCAGTTTATTTTGATTTTACTTGATCCTGGATCCCAAGACTCAAATTAGCCCCAATCTGATATTTTCCTTAGAAAATGCCCCAGTTAGAATTGAAAGGTCCCAGTTAGAACTGAAAGGCCCCAGCTAGTTCAAATAAATACTAGAACTCACCCAACCCAAGACACACAAACATGTTTTATTTCCTCTCGGTCGATATTTTGTTTTACTTTCTCACACACACTTCCCCTGATCCTTTAAATCCAGTGGTGCGGCGTATCTCAAACTCACACACCCGCTCGTAATTAAACACCTCAATGAACAGATTACGAGTTTCCCCATTTGGAAATTTCATTACTATTCCCATAATTGGATTCCAATTTAATTAGCGTTCCTGGGCTAAACAGCAGGTGATTCCAAATTGACGGTAGACACCGTCCGAGGTCAGTTGATCTTTCATACGAGTCCCGACCAACACTAATAAACACCCTGATCCATATACAGTATCTAAAGTCCAAAAATGCAGCAACAATGTAAACTAGACAACAGCTATGCTTGGTCCTCTGTAACGGGAAAGGAATACATTTCTGCAGAATTTTGTGACTTTTGGCCCAGAACAGAAACAGACGTACATACTGACTGTGTACTGACACATGTAGATATGTAAATAAAGGCATGTACACGCACACTTACCAACACACACCCCTGCACACTTTCACCTTGATCTGTTCTATAATAAATCCAGTATTAAACTTTCTTGGCCAACAATTACAGACAGTTTGAAACAATGCATTTTTCCACTGCCGAGAGAGTTCATTTTCAGTCAAATACACTCCCCTGAAAGAAAAATGTATGTTGTGTAAGCATTCTTTTCAATTTCTCCCAGAGCCAAGAGTAATTTTAAGAGTCCTGCTTCTGAGAACCGCATATCAGCGTTGATGGCTTGAAGTGATTAGGACAATAAATTCAATAAAAGGCCTAGTTGTAGAATAAAACACCCCCCCCCCCCAAAAAAAAGTAAAACCCAGAATACAGCAGCAAGTTACCAAATGGATAAAACCACAATATGGAGTCTATACGAGCACTGGAGACTTCTGGACTCAAATGTATTTACAGAGGGGGGAAAAAAACACAATATCTACAGAAGACGTTGTGTTTATACTTTCATGCGCCTTGTCTCAGAGGTCCTCTATGAACAAACTAACTAACTAATGATTGAGCCGTTCAAGAGAATAATTACTTTGAATTCAATTCAAGTCTTAACTACAGGCCAGGGCTTGACCTTAGTAAAAGTAGGCCAGGTGCAATGCTGCTGTAATGTGGTTCTCCGTTAGGCACGTTGAGCTATCCTACCATGACCCATGAGAGAACATTCCAATGAAGACCATCTCACTATTAAAAGTGTGTTATTTTAACTCATACCCAAACAATGTTGTTTTCTTGCCCTATAGAAGTATTTCTCATGAAAGCTTAGATTGAAGATGAAAAAACAAACCTTTAAAACAGTTCTAAAATGCATAAAACTATCTGAAACTGAAAATATTAAAATCATTGCAGAAATGTTGCATTCTTAGGTTTCAAAATGTAGCCAAATGACTCACCTTATAGTTCTCCAGTTAAAAAAAAATCCAGTTAGACATGGAACTTCTGAAGTGGTTTTGTTGTCACGAGCTGGGTAGCACGGCTCCTTTCGGTGGTGGTATTCTGGGGACACTTTGGCTTATTACGCGCACCTGTTTTAACTTGGTGATTTGTGTGTGTATATAGGTTCCTGTGTTCGGTCACTTACTGTGGTTATGCACTGTAAAGTAAGTACCTGTCACGTTTGGTGTTTGTCTTGTTTTATATAGCTGTATTGCCCAGTGCCTTTGTTTAACCGTTTGTAGTACACGTTGTTTTGTTTGTTAAATGTACCCGTCAAATGTCTGTGTATGGTTCCACTCCTCATCTCACCTGTGACAATTTTTGTAATATGAATTAGGTTGTAAAACTTGTATGTTTGTTAGGGAGGTTTTCAGAGAAGCATAGTGAATCATTAAAAACAAGAAAGTAAACATTAGCTTTGTACTGATCACCAGCCATTTCTTTTCTTTGAGGTGTAAATTTTTAACCAAATGATTATAATTTCACACAACTATAGTAAGAAATGCCCACTGGGCAGATGTCCGGTCTGCACCGTTAGAAAAACAAATTGTGTTAAAACAATGAGTATTCCTATAGGTACTAATATCAACAAACATGCTTTATCATCATGACTAAATGGTACAGTTTTAGAACAAGTCACAAGGTGTAACATGGCTGAAGTAGCATGAGGGGGCAATCTATCAGTTTAACAAACATTAAAATTCTCATTGGAAAACCTTCAAGGGGGTCTATAAACATTCATTCTGCCATGTGCGCCAGCAAATATTTTCCTTTACAGCATATCTCCTTTTCTGAGTTGTCAAGCACTTTGTTGCCTCTGGCAAAGTTGGAATTACTTTCAAGTGACTTTGTTCCATCAATGTTATCACCTTAGCCTAAACTTGTCTGAAATCTACCCAGTGAGGGAAGAACAAAGGCAGATATTGATTAGTGTGTTTCTCTTGAGGCCCTGGGGTGAAGAGCAAATGCTTATGGTGATGCTCCGGTACAGTAGCAAGAATGATGAAATAAAGATTTTTTTTGGGGGGGGGGTCTGATAGTGAATATTGAGCATGGAAAAGATATTGTGGGTCATTAGGGTAATAGATATAAGATCATTAAAAAGTCGCTTCAGATTTTCTAATATTGTCACGAGTTGCGTAGTACCTCTGCGTTCGCTGTCGACTGCCTTTTAGTCACCATCGTACTCGTCTGTCCTGTTTTACCCATGTCTTGTGAACACACCCTTCCTGATTACCCACCAGCTGCATCTAATGTAGTTGGCTACTTAATCCCCTGTGTGTCTTGTCTCTGTGATTGTTTCCTGTTGTGTGTAATATGGTTGTAGTTGTTACATGACCAAACCTTACTGAAGCGTCTGCATACGCTGCTCTAGCTGACATGGCCTAAATAAAGGGATTTGATCAGCTAACCTCCTGCACATTGGTCCCCTTAATTACCACGCCCTACAAATATGAAGTAATTCTGCCTCTAGATGATTCATTCTAGTTACATTCTCAGGGGCTGGTGCTCAAGATTGAATTTCTGGCACTGAAAGATTCAGAGGCCATATTGCACACTCGTGGCCAAGGTCAAAGCGCCATTTCCTGCACATGTAAAGTTAGATTTGGACTTCATTGTTCTCTACTACTAATGACCGAAGCACTGAGCAACTTCTGGTGTGTTTTTCTTTGAACTTTGAGACTGTAACTAGTTCACATTCACGGCTGGATTATTACATTTGGGACCTGAGGCAAGAAACATTTTACTCATGATCAAGCTGAACTGGAGACTATATAGGAAAAACTAGCCAGGTTGTTTGGGAACCCACATGATTTACAGCCCTCTTGGCGTATAAAGTCCACAACATGAAACATTTTCAAAAACTGTAATGACTGGGAACGCAGATACCTTGGTAAGAAAACTAGTCGGCAATGTGTGCAACCTCCATTTGCCTCCTATTCAGTGGCTGTGCAAAGTTGCTGAATATTGGCAGAACCTGGAACCCACTCTCAGACATGTCAATCCAGAGCGTTCCGTTTAGTTAGGTGACATTCAGCTTCTGGAAATTGTGAATCCAAAGTATCTTGTATTAGTTGCATAGTTAGCAATTCAATGAATGAGTCAAAACATTATTTTTATCTAGCTGTATGGTTTAGGTAAGAACACTTGGTTCTTAAGAGTTTTGCTGCTAAATTACCCTCTGAATTTACCCATCCCCTATTTTAACTGTATACTTGCATGATTAAGAGTGGGAGAGATACCCCCCCCCCCCGTTTTTGCTCTCAACACCCCATTTTGATGGTAAAGATCACTTCATGAGCATGTGTCAAACTTCCTCTTTCGATTGTTGATTATTTATCCACTTGTTTGCTGTATCTCTCCTCCCATGAGGTCAAAAGTGTTGGATCTCTTTGAATCTATCTTCACAACATTGTGGCCCCTCTTTGATGCTTAGTTAACGAGGGAACGATGCCACGCCTTATTTAATATTCTCTTGACTTCAAGTTGCGGGCACTTTTTTTGCACGCCAACATGGCGTCACTAAACATGTCAAGTGATCAAAAGGGACCTCACAATGGCAGACGTGGCTCAGAAAGTCGTACCACACACAAAACGCCCGAGGAAGAAGGGTTGGCTTGTTTTTGGACCTCTGACTAAATGCACTATACGTGAGAAACACGGGTATTGTCACTTAGCGATTCAATGCAATTCTGTTTACAATCAGATGCTCAATGAAAGCAGTAGCATCTTAACAATTTAGCTATTCAATATGGAAGTATTGCAAAGTGACAAAAATGTACTGCATGTTTAGGGAATAAGCTTTATGTTTTTGTTTTACATTTTATCAGACCTTGGATAAGATCCTGTTACTATAAAGCAGTGCCGTATTTTAATATTTAAAAAGTGATAAATGCAAATTTTTCAAATGCTTTATAAGTTTACCAAATTGAGTCTTAGAACCTCCTTCATTATATATTCCATTCAGATTCTGATATCGCATTTTCTCCAGGCCTGTTCTCCATGCAGTTTTAACCAAGCACCATCAGCTACTGATTATTAGAGCCACTAATTACTGAATAGCAATCAAGGCATCACAAGGCCCATTTTAAATTATGACATCAAAATGAAAATAACTGGTCCATTAAACTTTTAAACGCAAACCATACTTAATAAATGAATGTATTCAGGTTCTATAAGGTAGATATGTTTAGAGTTCTTTATCGTTCAGTGCTTGTTTATTGTATAATCATAAAATGTTTTCAACATTTTATGTACACACAACGCATATAAACAAAAGATATATACAATATATATTAAACAACACAAATATGCAAAGTAAAATCAATGTATTTGTTTTCTATGCTGATTAATGCATCTCTATGTAATGCAGCAGACATTTTTCATAAGAAGCCGCTCTGAACCTGGTTTACCTCAGATTTTATGAGATAATCAAAAGAATCATCTTACATTGTATCTTTAGGAGCTGAGGTGTTGACCAGAGCCACTCTGCAAAGAGCATTGTTAGGCATCTTGTCCGCCTGGCCACAAAACAGTGGTACTCATTTGTGTGAATTGGGGTGAAGATACGATGGCAAACATTTAATTTGTAGTATTCAATGTAATAAGCCAATTTAAAAGTAAATATTCGGACAAATGGATAATCCAAAGATTGCACACAAAGCAGAATTCCATTTTACAGATTGGAAACATTTATAACACATTTATGCTATGGCTTTATCAGAGGTTAGCATAAGAACAATAGAATGGTATTCAGGCGTATTTAGAGGATGTTTGCTCTCTACCATAACTGGGAGCTAAGTCACGCAGTTGACTGAGGTGTACAAACACATCAGTTCATAACAACCTGAGCCTGTAGCAGATTAATAATCAGACGGTTAATCAGGCATTCATAGACCACAGTGGAGATCCTCCCTAGATGTTTCCTCACACCTGTGGTAAACCCTATCACAGATGGTGATCGGACCTATGAGCCAAATGGACCAACATGCTGCTATGCTGTATGCATGTTTGGAGCTAAAAGAAAAAAGGTAGTTACTTCTTTACGGATCATCAAACATCAACTAAAATATATATTGAATTATATCATAAATTAAAACAGGCCAGATGGATGATTCAGTAGTTATTTTCTAAATCCGAACTTTTACAAGATCAGGTTTTTACAAAGAGCGATGTTTGCACATTTACTTCCACAAGCAATCGTGCCTTTCAGTGGTTAGTTTGTGACTATTGATGGAGTTGTGAGTTAGATGAATTTGGCTTGGGCACCATAATCATTAGCTAGCCTCAGAAAGACAAAGCGTGTGTATGAGGGGGCCATTCCGGGGGAATGAGAGGTGCCCTGCTTTAGCGTGCATTAGCAGCTATGCTAATCAGTGTTTTAGTGAGTCAGGATATTCAGGCTGGGAGTTGAACTGAAGGGCCAACCCCCTGCTGATGCACGCTGGTACCCCGCTAATGGTGGCTAATTTGCTGGTGAGGCATAATTGAGTTCCGGCAGCGTAAACACTGTGGGATTATGAACCTCAAAGGAATGGAAATGGCTGTAGGGTTGGGAGAGAGAAGGGAAAGGAAGGTTTGGCCCTATAGCGGTGTGTTTACGTGTGTGTTTGTGTGTGCATGGCCTTTCAGGGAGTTTTGTTATGTGATGGTGAACCAAAGGCTATAAACTGTTTTATATTCATGGTAATGTATCTGGGTCTGTTTGTGATTTTCTGAATGAATGTAAATTAACATGCAAAGGGTTATAGTTCACTTCACCACCTCGCTTTTTCAACAAGGTACATTAATTGAAGAGCAGACTGAAGTGGGGATTCAGTGGAATTTGAAGGACAATGGAATTCGACAAAAAAGTGCCTTCAGAAAGTATTCAGTCCCCTTCACTTTCTCCACATTTTGTTGTCATATATTACATTTATAATCACAATACCCCACAATGACACAAAACATATTTTTTGGGGAGGTAGGAAATATTTTAGCAATACATTGACACTAATGACAAAAAAACATATTGTCCCTTTTGTCCTGATGGGATATTGTAAATAACGTTAATTATGCAGATACATTTGGAGAAAGTGAAGGAGTCTAAGTACTTCCAGAAGGCCCCGTCAATATTTTGAACCGTAGAACTAACAATTTTGGGGGTTTGAACTTTGAAAATGTAGTTCAAATTAGTTCAATAGGACAAACTGGAAAGGTCCAAGTTTTTTAAACTGCATTGATAATTTGATATCTGAAGATCAGCAACATGAAAGGAGATCCATTGAGTGCATTTGTTAACTAAAGTAAAATACACATTTTCAACAACATTTGATAGCCAACCAAACCAGCTGTCAAGCAGGTTACATTAAGATA
>JACXGK010010659.1:0-17493 GCA_016801125.1 Novumbra hubbsi | reverse complement strand
CCGAACGAAGAGACAAGACACACGAGGGATTAAATGCACAGGTAATGAGGGCCAGCTGTGGGGAATCAGGGAGGGATGCGTTCACAGGACATGGGGAACAGGACAAACATGGACGATGGTGCCTAGAAGGCCGGCGACGTCGAACGCCGGGGGGCTACGCGGACAGGGGAGTGGCCGCCAGGAGGCGGAGACGTGACACACACATTGATGTCAACTAAAATTTTGTTGAAGATTAGGATTAATCTGTGTCCAGTAGACCAGCCTATGGTATTAAAGTTAAATCAGGATGAGAACTTTTTGATGGCCTGGAAGTTATGTATTATTGCAATGTTCAAAAGATTGAAATAACATACTCAAAATGTTTTGTGAATATTTCAAATAATACAAGACAAAATAAAATTAAAATAATATCACGTTCCTGATAGAGGATTATGTTCAGTGACGTTTTAAAACCATCAAAAACGTCTGCCATTGGCAAATATAAATTCATTAATAGTTAAATAAAGTTTCTGTTTGCAATGTTTTTGTGGTCAGGGGGGATCGGTGGATATTTCCGCAATTGACTTTCAGTCCAATAGTTGCGATTTTAATTCCGGCGAGATGTAAGACATTTTTTGACAGCTAAAGGATAATACTGGAATGCTTGAATGACCTAGGGGCTTAAATTCAATTCAAAGTATTTACTTGAATGTCCAAAACAACACGTACTTAAACTCACTCCTTTGTCAGGTGAAATGAAATGATCCAATATAAAAGAACACTCTCAATTATATTCCATGCAAAAAACTGTCAAACATTCTCTTAAACGTATGAGGTTTTGTGCATGATTCCTTGATTAATTACATATTAAACTGGGATGGATTTGGTATTACAATAGCCATGCTGTCAAGTAACCATTAGGTCAACCATTTACCTACACAACTTCAGAAAAACTTGACAAATTCACTAAATATATACAGAGACTGATTTTAACTAAATACTAGAAAAGGTACATTTTCTGGGGAAATTGTTAAGTGTGTTTGCAGTTGCCTCAGCTGTATCTGGTGTCTAGATGTGATCTGTCAGAAAGTTAACAAAGATAAAGCTGCAATACTCCTTTTACACGTTAAAAATATGTTTTCTGGCTTCAACACACCTCGTCAGATACATTGTGGAACTCAGTGAGGGATACAGAACTGAGGGTTAGAGAGAACGGTCTCAACGGTTTGCCTGCCAAACTAGAGCTGACATCACGGAGGGGCGCCACTCTATACATGTTGCTAGGTAACCGACATTCAGCGTGGCTAGCTTCTACAGTACTATGAAATAACTACAAGATGGTGGTAATTTGCAATGAAAGGTAATACGTTTTTGTAACCTTAATCTTATCCTTCAGCCTAACCTTAACCTTTGAGCTGTGATGTCTAACCTTTAGTGTAACCTAACCCTAAATGTATTCCTAACACTGAAGCCAGTATGTCATGCCTAATCTTAACTCTAGGTTAACCTTAATTGTTAACCGTACATTTTATTTTGAATGAGGCATTTTTGATTTTCAATCAATTAAGGACAAACATAGAAATAGAAAAACTTGAAAAAGCAATGTCATATTGAGTCATTAATGATGTATAGCACTAGGGGTATGCTGATAACGAACGTGATTGCACCGATTTATGTTCATACTGAATGTAATCGCGGTTTACAAATTAGTTGTATATTAATGTATTTCCTGAGTAGTATGAACCATAGTTGAATTAATCATACAATGAACTCAACTCCCAGCCACAGCTATATTCTGTTATCCTTCCCTAGCTCACACGCTCCCTTTCAAATCCTTATAGTTTATTTCCACCCAGGCTTTTCTTAAAGCGACACAGAACTTTCTCATGGGGTTAGGCTGGGCCGACGGCTCCTGTTGGGGTGAGCACATTCTTGAATGCAGAGGGGTCATGTTCACCAGCAGCACGGGTTGGAGGTGGGGGGAAATAGATGACCTTACTCCAATCTCCTTGGCTCCCTCTGGAACAGCATGCTTCCAGTCAAAACAAGGGTGGTTCTGGAGGTTTCAGAATCCCCAAGGTGATCAGCATGACTTGCTGACCCATACCTCTTTCCAGCTGTTTCACAACTTCCACAATCCTGTGATAATTTGGGAGGAGTTTACAAACCATTGAATAGTTGACGGAATCTCCTCAGTTCACAATTAATTGGATGATGGGTCCAACAATCAACAGGATTATGTTCAAGTCCCCTTACAAGATAGAATGTTTCAGTAAATAATGACTTATTCAGAGATCCCTCTGTAGACCTTTTATGACCTCTTTTAAAACTGCAATGCATTAATGATAAGCAAGCACTATGCATGTTGCATGCAACGAGATGATGGCACGTTACTACCATGACATTGTCTTCATCTTCAAGAAACTACTGAAGTATAAAAGGAAAGATACTTTTATTAAGATTGTTTTATGAAAGATTGAAAAGCACATGTAGAAACAATTGTAGTACAGTTGTACTGTACGTCTATAACATCTTGATGATGTCTATTTGGGTCAAGAGTTTTGGTGCAGAAGGAACCTTTTAACCGTTTAACCTATTCATCCATACAAAATAGAACTTATTTCTGATTGTTTTATCCTAGTCATCTGCGATAGGTTTACTTCTCTCTTTTCAAACCCCGCCCCTTGGAAATTCAGTGCGGTAGTACGATTTTCGGGGGACTGGAGGGCGGCAGTGCGGATTTTCCCAGTCACTCCCAGCTCTTGTTGTCCAGACTCTTGTTTGCCCATTGCGCACTCTCGAGGCGACGAACTTGTGTCTGTATTCGGATATTTGATTGGTAAGTCAAATATATTTACTATTTCAGAGAGATGAGTTTATCTCATAATAGTGTCAGTTGTTGTGTAACCAGGGCCGTGGCATTCCAACGAAACAAATTAATTTAACTTAACTCTGAGATAATGGAAACATCATATAAATCAAATATGAAAACGTTAATCAGGTAGAGCTATGCATTTGATTTAAATGTGTTTTTGCTTGCTCTGTTTGTTGGCATTATTTTTGGCCTGTATACTATTCAATTAAACATGTCATATTGCTAATATCAGACATGACTATATCTACAGATACATTTGATAGCAATTTGGATTATATTTGCATTTGGATTTGTGTCTGACATCAATAAACATCGTTTTCTGTGTAATGAATTATGGATGAAATAATGTCCGGTAGCCTACAGTAGAAAGGATGCAAACAGGCGTGGTCGTGCGGATCTGTGGCGCTGTACGAAGTGGTGATGCTAGAGGACTAGGATTTGGCGCTGTTGTTTATTCTGTAGTTACGCTACTCTTCCAAAGACTAATTATTACATTTTCTTATGTGGGTTTTAGGTTGTACTCAATATGGTTATGTTTAATGCTGCGTAATCGTTAGTGATTAATTATTAGGATTTATTGAGTAGGCAATGGCTGTGCAACCGGACTAATTTTTAGTGAATTGCCATATATTGTTGTGCTGTAAAGATGGCCACAGCAATATTAATTGTGTCCCCTATTACATTTCCATTATGCGATCATTTGATAACCGAAGTACCATCCTACGCAATGTTCGCAGTCTCCCACAAAACATAACATGACGCGTCACCGTAATCCTTTACTATGTGCTAATGACTAACAACACATCTTTTACATCTACATGTTGTTTATGTGTCTTCCTTATAATTTTGAATCGATGGACTGTAATCTTTGCGGTTAATGCAACTGCGGCCTTCAGTGTTATGCAGATGATTTTCCAGAATAAAAGCAGTAGGCTAATGGCAACTCAGTTGCAGCAATAATGCGGCCCGGGGAAGATTTTACAAAGCTTGTCAGAGAACAAGTGCTGATCCAGGCCCTATTTATACAATCTGATTCATTTGGACCTTAAAGATAAAAAAGTATGTTAAGTCAGTACAGTCAGTACTCCGCTGGTCGAGTTATCGAAGGACCAAATAATTGAGTGCTAGTGAAATACTTGGTTATATACAGTAGTAGATTAGTTTAGTTGCTGCTGCGAACATTTATCTTTTTCCAGAAACCAGTCCACTGAATATACCAAAGAATCTCTGCAATCAGTCCCTGTACTTCCCGAACTAAATCATATGTAACATAGGCCCTAGTGTTTATGGTTCCTGGTAAGAGTATTTATATCATACACTCTATGAAGAAAAGGGTCTCAGGATCAGTGATGTTAATATCTAAGGGTTCTTCAAAAGGTTATTTGAGAAACAATTAAAAAGGGTTCTAAAGATACTTTTTAGGGATTCCCCCACCATTTCAATTTGAAGAACCACCCAAAAAAAAAACTGGAACCTTTTTTTCAGTGTGCATAATCCCGGATTAACCGGATTTTACATTTTTGTAATTGGTCTGATGTTCAGTTGTTTTTTTATACAGATTGGTGAGAAATAAAAGAAAAAAACTACATATTGTGTCTCAGTAAGCTGTTTGGCTACCACTAGCCGCCAGAACAGTTTCAATGCACTGTGGCACTGATTCTATGAGTCTCAGCATTCACCTGCAAGTCGGCCCAAACCATGCCAGAAAAATACCCACCATAGAATTGCAAAAATGCCCAACAGCATGATGCTTTTAATTGCTTAATTGTATAATGCAGTTCACATTTATTAATCCATTCGTTATATTCCTCCACTCGTTTATTCGTTATTTGTCAACTGCCTATTCTGTATGTTTAAGTTGTTTGTCCAGGAGAGATCAATCCTGCATTACAAAAATTAACCCCATTAAAAATTGTAGTTAAACATCATTTGCTTAAAACATTAATGGTTAAGGTTGAATGAGTATTTAAATGATGTTGAACTACCAGTACGTTGGATTTATTTTACACTGGCTCTTCCAGTGTGTTAGTGAATCAATACCCGATTTTTGTTAACAATAATATGTTAATATGTTATACATATGTGCTAGGGAATGTTCTTCAGCGTGCTTGGATACATCCCTTGGCTTTGATATTCTGGTGCTCTGAAGAAACTCTGGATATGACTTTAGCTTTAATAAACAGATTAACAATGCAGTGTTAGCCAAAAAGCATTAAGGTTTCAAACCATCCTGTTTTTTAATAACAGTTGAGCGCTAATGCATTTTCCAGTTTGGTTTAACGTGAAACATCCGCCATGATGGTACATTTGTTGACGCAGACCTATAATACAGTAGGTTGGGATTCAAACCAGCTGTAGCTCAGATAATGTACTGTTGTACATTTACAAATCATCCCACTTTTAATTCGATGAGTAAAAGGCAAAACTGTGTGGGATTTTGCACTTTTATTAGTGGTATTATGCAGTGCACAAGACCATTCTGTGAGTTCTTTTTACAATGTGAAAAGGATCTACTGAATAAATATTGCAATGGTCAATAACTGAGCCCTTAATGTCAGCCTTCCCGAGTCAGTCTGCCTTGCCTCAAAGGGTGCGGTTCACTTAGAGTGAGAAGAACTAAGGGAAGATGCACACCAACAAACACGCACACACACAAGCTATCCATTTATTTCTCTTGTATACACATACAGATTCAGTGAAGCTTTTTCATTAGTCTTTAAATTGTTTAAAAGTTACTGTTTAAGTTGTGATCAACATTTTTACTTCATTATAAACTTAGTTGTGTAAACATGCAGCCCAAAAGCTTTGAGAATGACACATTGGTTTACCCAAGTATGCTGCTGCAGTGGTTTTTTTGTCAGAAGGCTATGGTATACTGAAGTATAATTACAAGCATTTCATAAGTGTCAAAGGTTGTTATTGACAATTACATAAATTACAAGCAAAAAGTCAATATTTTCAGTGCTCCATCATGCTGGAAAAGGCATTTCTTGTCACCAAACTGTTCTTGGATGGTTGAGAGAAGTTGCTCTCTGGGATGTTTTGGTACCGTTCTTTCTTCACGGCTGTGTTGGCTGAGAAGCAACCTTATACATGAATGGCCTCAGGATGCATTATTGGTGGCATGACACAGACTCATCTTTTCTTCTCCGGACAAGCCATTTTCCGGATGCCCCGAACAACCGAAAAGGGGGTTCATCAAAGAAAATTACTTTACTCCAGTCCAATCCCTGTAACTTTTGCAGAATATCAGTCTGTCCCTGATATCCTTCCTGGAGAGAAGTGGCTTCATTGTGCAAACAGATGCACTTACACCTTTTTGCTGCCATTCCTGTGCAAGCTCTGCACTGGTGTTGCCCTGATCCTGCAGCTGAATCAACTTTTGGAGTCGGTTTTTGGGGGGATTTACTTCATTTTCCTTTGCAATTAATTGCAATGTTGATCAGTCTTCATGACATTCTGGAGTATGTGCAAATCGCCATCCTTAAAACTGAGGCAGCAGACTTTGTGAAAATGAATATTCGTGTCATTCTCAATAGGAATGACAAGGTTGGAAATAATTTTTATATCCTTAAATTTTTGCCCAACGAATCCTCCCTTTGCAGCAAATACAGCCGTCAGGACTGGGCTGGCAGGTATCTGGCAGGGGGGACACAAACGGGTAACGTAATAGGGTATGAGGAGTTGGAAACAGAACAGAACAGGGCAAAACAAGTGAAAAAACACTGGGGAGCAGTAACAGACAAGGCAAAACAGTTTTTAGTAAAAGCGTCACCAAAAAGGCACGTACCTTAAACAGGCAGGGGCACAAATGCAACTGAAATTGGCGTTGATCTGACAGAGGACTGAGGGAAAAACCAGGGTAGAAACAGCTGGGTGCTGATGCGGGAATCGGTGGCAGTTGTGCTTAATAGATGGGTGGGTGGTATTATGGGGAATGACATGTCGGAGTCCAGAGTGATACAAGAGGGAAAAAGCAACAGGGAAAAACAGAGAACCCGGCCCGGATTATTCCGGGGACGTGACAACAGCCGAGAAGACTTCTGGCATTTTAGTGGCCAATTTGTTGAGGTAACCTGTAGAGATTTACCTCCATGCTTCTTAAAGCCCTTCTCACAAGTTGGATTAGCTTGATGAGCACTTCTTACATACTATACGGTCAAGCTGCTCCCAGAACAGATGGGCAAAAGTATTGGGACACCTACACATAAAACCTACAGGAACTTGTATAACATCACATTTTAAATCCATAGGCTTTAACATCGAGTTGGTCCCACCTTTTCAGCTATTACAGCTTCCAATCTTCCAATCTGTTGCGATATCTACAAGACTTTGGAGTGTTTTTTGGGGAATTTTTGCTCATTCTTCCAGAAGCGCATTGGTGAGTTCAGCCACTGATGTTGGATGAGAGGGCCTGACTCGCAATCTCTGTTCCAGTTCATCCCAAAGGTTTTTCGATAGGGATGAGGTCTGGGCTCTGTGCTGGCCAGTCAAGTTCTTCCACACCAAATTCATCTAACCATGCCTTCAGGACCTTGCTTTGTGCACTGGGGCACAGTCATGCTGGATCAGAAATGGACCCTCCCCAAACTGTTGGAAGCATAGAATTTTCCAAAATGTCTTGATAAGGTGAGGCGTTAACATAACTGTTCAGTGGATCTAAGGGGGGCTGGGCCAACCCCAGAAAAACAACCCCATAGCTTTATCCCGGCTCCAGCAAACTGAACAGTTGGCATAATGAGAGTAGCGTGATTCGTCAATCCACAGAACACGTTTCCACTGCTCAAGAGTCCAGTGTGGTTACACCACTCTATCCAACGCCTGACATTGTGCTCTGTTATTTAAGGCTTGCATACAGCTGCTCGACCATGGAAACGCATGTGCCATGCATGCAGTTTTAGTGTTGATGTTAATGCTAGAGGAGGTTTGGAACTCTGCAGTCATAGAGTCAGCAGAGCGTTGACCACTTTTATGCACTATGAGTCTCAGCACTCAGCGACCCTGCTCTGTAACTTTACATGGTCTACCACTTCATGGCTGAGTAGCTGTAGTTCCTAAACACTTCCACTTCGCAATAATATCACTTACATTTGATCGTGGACAATCTAGTAGGAAAGACATTTTATAAACCAACTTGTTGCAACGGTGGCATCCTATTATAGTGCCATATAGTGAGCTCTTTAGAATGACCCATTCTTTCACAAATGTTTATAAATGCAGACTAAATGGCTTGGTGCTGGATTTTATACACCTGTGGCAATGGAACTGAATGAAACACCTGAATTTAATGATTATGAGGTTTGGCCCAATACTTGTCCATATAGTGTACCTGCTGACTACTACTCCCTAAATAGTTCTGTCATAGTTTGGAGCGGTACTTTGTGTCATTGTCCTGTTGAAGGAGGACATTGGCTCCAATCCAGTGCCGTCCATAAGGAATGGCATTACATTGCAAAATGGAGTGATAGCCTTCCTCCTTCCTATCCTGTATAAATCTCCCAGATTACCACCACCAAAGCACCCCCAGACCATCACATTGCCTCCCCTATATTGACAGATGGCGTCAAGGACTCATCCAGCATCTATTAATTTTGTCTTCGTCTCACTAATGTTCTTTGTGAACCAAACACCTTAAACTAAGATTAATTGGTCCATAACACTTTTGTTTGCTAATTGTCCTCAGTCCAGTGTCTGTGTTCTTTTGCCTATATTAATCTTTTATTTTAACTAGCTGGGAAATATTTAAACCAGTACCTTCAAATGCGCTTCTCCTCTTGCTCAGTTGTGCTCTGGCTACCTACCACTCCTCTTTCTATTCAGGTTAGAGACTTAAGAGTTTGCGAAGGGAGTAGTACCCAGCATTGTAGAAAATCTTCAGTTTCTTGAGAATTTCTCACATGGAATAGCTTTGATTTCTTAGAACTAGTTCTTTGTTTCTGGACATTTTAAGCCTGTAATTGAACCCATAATAGCTGGTGCTCCAGATACAAGTAAAAAGAAGGCAAGTTTTATTGCATCTTTAATCAGCACAACCGTTTTCAGCTGGGCTACCATAAATGCAAAGCGTTGTCTAATGATAATTTAGCCTTTTAAAATGATTCAATGTCTACACAGTATTTCTGATCAATTTGATGTTATTAATTGACCAAATGTTTTCTTTTATTTAAAAAAACTATTACATTTGTGACCCCAAACCTTTGAAGTGTAGTGTATACAGTCCTTAATGTACAATGTTTTGTATTGACCCATAAGTGTGCTTTGATGTGGTCCCCAAATTAAATGGGCAGTTCACAAATTAAGATATTACAATATTGGCATATTGTTAATTTTTTCAAGATTCTGATTTCTCTCATGTTTGAACTCCATTCCCATGTAATTCCTTTTTATATAATCCGCTCATCCGGTCAAAATTAAAATCAGAAAACTATAAGTGCACCAAATATTTTTGCATGCATTTTCATCCTTTTCACTTTCTACTGCTGGAATTTATCACAGTTTTTACATTTGATCAGTTCTTTCTCAAGGGCAGCTTCAATGAAATGTTGAATATAGAATTGCATGTCATAAACTAGCTGGTTTGTTTAGGGTTGGTAATCAAAATGGACAGTATGATGTTATAGTTGTGGTGGAGAGGGTGGCATCCTGTATTTTGTCAGGGAATGCAATGGCCATTATGGAGGAGAGGAATGAAGGATCCGGGTGTGGAATGCTAGGAAGCAGCTGCCACCACAGGGGTGACAGGTGAAGGCCACATTGCCTTGCATTAGTTTGAGTATGTGTGGTTGTGTGTTGGTATGGATATTGTTTTGGCTCAACCATCTTTGGCCAAGTTGTGCCCCCTGCCTGTCAGTAGGCCAGTAAAATATTTCATCCATTGCAAACATCTTTCCACAGCTGTGTCTTACGCTCTTATTTTTGGAACTGACATTTTTCGAATGCCAAGAGACTTAGCCATTTGTCTTGTAGCCTCCACAGTGTTGATAATATCAGGCCATTTAAACTGATTGCATTTTTAGTATGGGTGGTAGCACAATCATGTTACAGTGTTTGGTAGACATTTTGATTGGGTTATTCACTTAAAATAGTTTTATCTACAGTTGTGGTCACAAAAAACGTTCAGAAACTTTGTTATTTTATGACTTTATTATGGGTCTCTCTCTGAAAATGTGACCAAATCCACTGGGTCAAAAATATACATACAGCAATGTTAATATTTGGTTAAATGTCCGTTGGCCATTTTCACCTTGATAACGCACTTTTGGTAACCATCCACAAGCTTCTGACAAGCTTTGACAGATTTGTGCAGTTCTGCTAAATTTGTTGGCTTTCTGACACAGGCATGTTTCTTCAGCAATTCAGGACTTTGGGAAGGCCATTCTAAAGCTGTAATTCTAGCCTGATTTAGCCATTAATTTACCGCCTTTGATGTGTGTTTGGTGTAACTGTCCTGTTGAAACACCCAACTGCGTTTCATCTGACCATAGCACTTTTCTCCAGAAGGCCTTTTCTTTGTCCATGTGATCAGCAGCAAACGCCAGTCATCTCTTAAGGTGCCGCTTCTGGAGCAAGGGCTTCCTTCTTGCACGGCAGCCTCTCAGCCCATGGCGACGTAAAACACGCTTAACTGTAGACACTGACACCTGTGTTCCAGCAGCTTGTAAATAATCACAGAACTGCTTTTTGGTGGTTCTTGGTCAACTCCTGACCATCCTGACCGATTTTCGCAATGCAGCATTTGATAGCTTGCGTGGTCTTCCTGATTGTGGTAGTGACACAACTGTGCCATGCACTTTATTCTTACAAACCATTGTTTATGCAGAATCGCACATCAAAGAATTGAAAAGGAAATGTTAAAAAAACATAAAAGGGATAGTGGAAGGTTTGGGCTGGGAAATGTTTGGCTCAAGTCAAATAGCTGATAACATATTCTGTGCAATCTAAGCCAGAACTAGCGGAAATGACACAGAACCCTGGGGAGTGGGCGAGAACCAAACGGAGCAGCCAGTAATAGGTTTACTCATTCCCAATTCTCATCCTGTGGATATTTAATATGTATTTGTTTCCATAAACCCGCTCCCTCCTCCAAAGGTCGTAATGCAATCTCAGTCCCGTAAGAGAGAAGCACAACCAAGCCGGTTGATGTAATGTCTTCCCAAACCTTGGTTGGGGCCTATAACACCTTCAAAATAATAATACAGTGTAGTCTTGGTGAGCATGCATTTTAAAGCCTTGATTCAGATACCTATTTTTAAAACCTGTACCAGTTCAGCTATTAAGAATATACTGTAAATTATCATATTAGCCAATTTTGCCTTCAACATTTCAAAATGTCCCTTTTCTTTTTAGATAAACTGAATTCCAACTGTATTTTATTGTGATCAATTTCAGCACATGAGCCATTTGCACATGTGGATAAAACAAAAATAATCAAATGAAATCAGATGGCATGTACTGCCCATAGGTTCAGAACTGTATGGCATTGACTTTAATGTGGGCTTAGAACCTGCATCTGTTCAGAAGCACAATTAGTTCATTTCTGTCTATTTCGGGCCCATTCGTATAGAAAATGTGAGCTGTAACAGCTGGAATTACATTATGCAGTCATCTGATTGTTGTCTGGGTTGCAGATCTGGTTTTATCTTTTTTGCCCGGGAAAGGGCAGTGAGGGGTTGTGGAAGAGTCTTTGGAACAGATTAGTAATTCAACAGGATGCATGTCTTAGGTCATTTCCTGAGGTTATGTAACTTGTATTCCACCCCATTTTGCATGGATCCTAGTGCCATATAAACAGGATGCTGACCGTGCTTGTGCAGTTCCTTGTCAATAAGAGTGGTAACATGCAGGAAGTAGGAACCACCCCACACTGCTAGCATTATTCATTCCAAAAATCCTAATAATGAATAAGTCATTTTCTTTTTCGCTAACTTCAGCTGTTGCGTTCTCTATAAACTCTTGCTCAACTGACAGAGATAGAAGAGGCAGCAAGAACCAACTCCTAATTTATTTTCCAGGTAGTGTCCTATCCTTAGTTCTCATGACATTGGTATCTATTTGAGAGCTATTCACAATGGCATTCGGTTTGTGTCTGTTTTTCTTCAGTGTATCTACCATCTTCGCTAATTTATGCAGATCTGCTACAGAGTAAGAGCGACTAGTGTGTGTACAAATGTAACGGCACGTCAAAACGATTCAGTCGACACTTTACGTTCTCCATGCTAAATTGGTGTCATGTTTCGGGGACAGCTTTAGTGGGTGAGAGGCAACCAAAACCAGGGTTCCAACTCGGAAAAACAGGGATGTCTGGTCACGTTATTCTGTAAAATGATAAGACCATCCACTGTTTCTGCAATTCCCCTTGTAGACAACAGATGAACATTTCTGTTTTCATTTAAAAACTCAATTTGAGAAAACTCAACACCAATGCCAAAAGGTGAGGTTTGAATGAAGTGAATGTAGTTTCATAACTATACTATAAAAATGAATTAAGGGAACACTTATATCACACACTGGGTCTCGATGAACACAACATTTTAAAGATCAAAATCTTTACTGTAAATTGTCAACGTGTGGGCATGGTCCTGATGAGATGGCGGATGGTGTCCTGGGACCTGGATCAGGGAATCAGTGTGGTTCTGGACACTGATACATAACGTCCCAGAGGTTCTCAGTTTTTGGAATGTGAGTCAATAGCATCAATGCCTTCGGCATCCAGGAACTGCTTACACTCTCTGGTCACGTGAGGCTGGGCATTGTCTTGCACCAGGAGGAACCTAGGGCCCACTGCACCACCGTATGGTCTGATGATGAATCGGAGGATTTCATCCTGGTACCTAACAGCAGTAAGGGTACCGTTGGCTAGCACGTGGGGTCTGTGCAACCCTCCAAGGATATACCTCCCCAGACCATCACTGACGACCAAACCAGGTAATGCTGGATGATGTTGCAGGCAACATAACATTCACCACTGCGTCTCCAGACTCTTTCAAGTCTGTCACACGTGCTCAGTGTGAACCCGCACTCATCTGTGACGAGAATGGGCCACCAATGGCAACAGCAAAACAAGCCCTTTTTTGGGGGGTTGTCTTGCTGTGGCTACTTTACCCTCATCCCTAACACTGTTTCTCTTCCATTGGAGACAACAGTCTCTCATTGGATCAATAGAACATTTCTCATTGCAAAACTGTGAGCTGAATTAATTATAAAATTATTTAATTTTCCAGTGATTTTATTTATAGGAAATGGTGGTGGAATTCTCTGGCATATGTGAAAGTGTATGCAATTCACACCGGTGCATAATAAAAGACCGACTCATTGCTGTCTGTTAGTGACAGGTGGATGAAATCACAGTAATACTTCTGTTATAAACTTTTGTTTTAGTAATTTTTCTTTTCTTTCTCCTATATTATCTATACCAATCCAAAACACTAGATGTGAAAACATGACCAAATTGTAGGTAATGGAAAGTACTTGTGTAAAAAAAACATAGTCATAAATAGTATTAATTTCCATTTCTACTGGACAGACCTTTATAGAAAATAACCTAATTGTCACGGTTTTGTTGTGGGGTGGAACCATACGCAGACATTTTTGAAATGAAAATGGGTTTAATCCTTTAAACAAACAAACAAACTCTGCACGGACTGTAAACGGAAAATGAAAGGACTAACTTACATAAAACGTTGTACAAATAACGTGTAGAGCATTCACTGTAAAAGAGGAATCAAACAAAGACAAACCGTGAACGTTGTTGAGACAAACAGAACAAACAATAAACCACCCCGGGTGTGGTGAAAACTGAACCTAAGTAGGCTCCCCAATCAGAGTCAACTGAATGCAGCTGCTCTGACTGGGGAGCCCACAACGGCATAGAGAGGGCTAGAGGCCTCACAATTAGTCCTGCCCTGAAATGGCCAGGGGCTCGCAGCCAGGGCATGACACTAATTCATGAAATCAGCATCACATCATCAACAGCTTTGTTGATTGACTCTGCAACCCTTCCAGGTATTGATGCCACCAGTCTTGCCACAAAACATTTACAGGAAATGACATATTGATCTAAACAACAAAAAATGATATGTTTTCTGCTTGTAAATAGTCCTTAATCCAGTAGACAAACTTGTTTGTATCAATTGTATCTGAAGCATAAATGCTAAACTTACTTTCTACCACAGATGAATACCGAGACTATTTAAAAAAAAATTACATTTAGCACCTGATTAACAGTATTGTTTTATGTTTTAGGCCCTCATTACTTTTCTGGAGGACCAGACCCTTTTAGCTCCATGGGGCAGAGCCAATAAAACCATTGTATTTCTCTACTCTCTATGCTGTTGTTTAATTTTAATCCCTGGTCTAAATTAGGCGTAAGTATGATCATAGAATTAAGAAATGTCCATAATGACCCATAATGAGTGCTTTACTGACAACTACCAAACAGATTCTGGTTAGTGTAATGTGCATCTAATTTATCAGTATTGTTTTATATTAACGTAGGTATGAGGGTTGAATCATTTATTTTAAATTGACCACTAACCGGTACTTAAAGTTATCTGTAAGAATAATATTTTATTAATAAGATAAAGATGGGACTGAACTTTAGTTAGAGCAGACCTCACAGGAAACATAAATATTAACTAAATGTTCAGGTTAGTACTGTAATCATGATGCAAATTTTTTTGGGGGGTGTTTTTTTATTTCTTAATCTGTTAATAATTTATATTCTCCCACTTTAGGGTTTGTTATATATCTTGTAAATAGCTGAACAACAAATAAAAAAGAGATTTGGATGTGTGCCTTTACCAACGGTATATTGGCTAGCCATTAGCAAATTTGAAACTGATAACTGAACAGCTTGCAGCTGTTCTAGCCAGCCATTACTCAGATTAATTTTACATGTCCTCCATCAATGGTTTTAACTAAAATGCATTTAATTTATTTTCTATTATTAATGATTGTGTATTTACTATTTGGTGGCAGTAGAAACTGTAAAAAGAGTACAATTTATCAAAAAAGACCTGTAAGGTTTACATTGTTAGCTGACAATATGTTACCCTTCCAATGACGTGACATAACAACCGGAAAATGTATGCAACTTTTTAATTGAAAAAGTAACATCATAGAAAAGGGGTGTGCTTCTCTTCTCGCATCTCCCTGTGTGCGTGCAGGTGAATCCCATAAACCTGATGAAACACAGGTATAGAAGGCCCATGAATTGGTGAATGTGACCTTAAATAGATTACATTAAAAACAATGTTTGGCCATCCTGGACTCTGTAGTTGTTTTATAGCTTGGTCAGAATTCCGGGACACATTCCATTTATGTGTGTACAGTTAGCAGCAAACAATCCTTAAATACAATTGCTTGGGATGTTTCTCATAATTGAATATGGTCAGCTGCAAACAACAAGCCTTGCATAGATGCTAAGTACTGTTTGTACCTTGTATAGCATAGACTGTAGGAGATAGTCAGGGTAAGTTGTCACACGGGTAAACGGTCACACTGTTAATGCCTCTAAAAATAGTGCAGCTTTCATGAAAAACAAATAGCTACTTTGTGTGACTACATGTTCTATGGTCCACTTCCTGTTCGCATGTGGTCAAGGTCAATTTAATCTCTGGTGAGCACAGGTTTCTAGTTTTTACATTTTATGCAATGTAACATTGTTAAATATGAATGTTAAAAATAATAATTTTGCATTGAGTAGAGGAGAAAATAACTTTATTTAAAAAAAAAGTTGTCACATGTGAAGTATACTCAGACACATATAACATGCTAAAAAACATTGTGATATTGTGTAATCAGCTCTGGGTAATAATAGTAATAAATGTAACTGTAAATTGATTATTATATATACGTGAAGTTTGGAGCAGCAGACAGGATTTTTACAAAATGTGTCGTACTCAGAGTACATTGATAGTGCCACTAAATTGGTGTGTTTTTGCCAGCATTATTGTTTTGATTCAAATGTATGATTTGACTCTAGACATGATTATTTTGATTCTGAGGTCATTAGGGATTTGAATTTGAAATAAATATCAATGTTCACAATTAATTAGTTGTGTTCTTATGTGTTGACAACTTACCCGCTGATGGGGCAAACTGTCACAACTGCACACATTTAACGGTCTACAACTCTGTAATGAAATAGTATATGAAGGTGTAATGAATACATACTTCCTTCTGTCATTTGGTAAGACATTTATATTATTGTGATGTATTGTGCCCTGTAGATTTTACACAGTGTGTACCCCGCTCTCCTCTTGTTTGAAGACGCAAAGACTATGTGGCTATATGTCTTCATAAAAAAAAAATATATATATGTATATAATTGTACAAAATGATGTACAGTAAAAACAAAATCATGAGAATATGGTGCCACATATATGATGCAACGTACATGATTCTTTTTTAATAAATAGATACTATATTACTATAATAGATAAATATTACAGAATTATGTACAGTAAATACAAAATAATGAGAATATTATGCAACATATATGATGCAACATACATGGTTACTATATTACAATAATAGATAAAGATAACTATAAATATCATCATCATCTTTTCATGAAGATACATGCATTTGTGACATCATTAATTGAGTTAGCATATTTATGGCGCAATACACATTCAATCCAACGGGGTGGGTTGTCCCAAAAGTTGTTTCGCAGGCTTCTGGTGTGCTTAACTTACCGTCGACAAGCCATATCTGTATGGTTTCTCTATCGCTATTTACAGGACTATGTCATGGACTTGGTCTGTGAATGGTTTCTCCCTTTTCACAACATGGTAGGCGGTCGTAATAGTTTTTTTCATTTGTCTACATGCTACCTCATTCACTCGGAGCAGGCAGATGTTCATTGCCATGGTGGTCAGCAGCCTGTTTGTCCTCAATAAATGCCCCATGCTGCAGGGACTTAGGAGCATGTTTTCAGTAGTTGTTTGTTCCCTTTTCCCCCACACTGAGGAGGAAAGGAAAGTGGCGAGAAGAGCTTCAAAGATGACAAGCAAATGTTTTAATACAATACTATGAAGTTAAATTAGGAAATTGAGTGACTTGAGTGACTGTCTTTGTTTACTAGCCAGACTTTAGGTTTTACTGGCCCGTGGCCTGTGGGCCATCATTAATGTTGAACACTGTGTCTCTACTGATGTTTTAAACCCAGCCAGTTAAAGGGGGCTTATGTAACAGGAGATAATGTATTCCGTAAACATGGTACCAATATGCGATGTGAGTTGTGGGGCAATATGTGTGTGGGTGTCTGGATACATGAAATACAGTAATAAGTGTCTGTGTGTGAGAGAGACAGATTACTGTACATACCTTATATTAGGTATTGTGTGATTACACTGTAGATATTAAACATCCATCCCGTTTGCTTAGCCCTAAACGCATCCATATATTGGTCTGTGTAAAAAAAGAAGAAATGTTACAAATGCCAGCCTATTTCAGGAAAATGTGGTCATCATTCTTTTCTAGTCACAGACATTTTTCCCGACAGTTGTCATTGTGAGGAGTTGATGTCAGAAATGTTCAATACATTTCTGACAGAACTGCTCCACACAATGCAGCACACTGTTAGATAGCACAAAGGTTGCTGGGTATTCTGTGCTCTGTGGCAATTCGCCAAGCTA
>JACXGK010010658.1:0-17495 GCA_016801125.1 Novumbra hubbsi | reverse complement strand
AAAATCACCTATGCCACAGCCCCCACCCTATCCCTCACGGGCAGCTGTACGCATGTGTAAGGGAAATAAATGCGGTTTATTTTGAAATAATGGACCAACGTGTCATAATAAGCTATAATACCAAAGTGTATAATTGTATGCTTGTGCCTTAAGAATGTGAAGCCAAATCATGAATGCATTATTCCTAGTCAAATGAAGCACGTGCACGTTCGATTTGGACATTATACTCAAGTTATTAAATACTTTGATGATTTTAATTGAACAAAGTCATCAGAATCTTTTATCTAATTGGACACGTCAGCGAACAGACCCACTAAAAACATAAGGCAGTCAACCGCCAACACGGTAAACGTGATCAAATACATATATTACCTGAAAAACATTGGATCCCTCCCGCCTGAGCTAGTAAAGAATGCACCCATCCCCCACCTAAAGACCTCATCGCGAATCAATACATTTGGTTTCAAGTCAAGTTGCTAACATGTCTGGCAGAGCTCACAAGTTTGTTCCCTGAACATGAACGCTGACTTTACATCTCCTATTTGCAGACGCATAACAATATTGTCCGCGAACCGCTGGCCAGATGGTCATCTTTCCATAAATAGCGATGTGCGTTCAACATGTATTTTGTTGGTGGCTACCCAGAATTTAATGCCAAATGTTTCCGATTTATTAGCCATGTATTGTGTATAGCGACACTGCGCCATGTTAGGAACTAGTTGTCTACTACAGTTATGTTCTCACTGCACTGTTTTTCACAAGCTAATCGAATACCTCCGATATCATCGCAAATGTATCAGTGATAAGGCGGGCAGTTCTTGTGGTCTTGAGCATGATCTCTCTCAGAATTATTTTTTTTCATTTCGGCTGACCAATAGTCAACGAGTTTCATGCTTTTACTGCCAGTAACACCTCTCAAATAAATAAGACTCATGAATGCTTTTAGTTCGGCATCTGAACTTTGAACTTTTCTTTAGCTCCCACTTCCTTGTATTTTTGAATGTTTGTCCAGATTTTTGTGTCAATCAAACACTTTAAGCTACTCAGTGGACTTTTAATATATCAATATTCAATATTATTAGGGTTACTCCATCAGCTATATGCTTTATTTCATCAGAAGATAATTCTAACCCTCTTGTAAATCATGTATATTTTCAATTAGGAAAATACCAAACATTCCGAAATGGCCAAATTATTAACTGTGCCTGTGGCTTTGGCGCAGTGGTTAGTATGTAATGCTTGTAAACCAATGGTTCAACTCCTCCTGTCTGCCGCAACTTAAAATTTCCTTTAACGCTTCCGCATTTTACGTATGCGTGCGGTACATGTCATGTCCTGGATACGAGCCCCTAGCCATCTCTGTGCTTTGGGGCTCCCATTCAGGGCATGGCAAATGGAGAGGCCTCTAGCCATCTCCATGCCATTGTGGGCTCCCCAGTCTGAGCAGCTGCATTCAGTTGACTCTGATTGGGGAGCCTACTTAGGTTAGTTTTCCAGCCACACACGGTGTGGTTTATTGTTTGTGTTGGTCACAACTTCACGGTTTGTCTTTTGTTTAATCCTATTTCTAGTGGATACGCTACATGTTCTTTGTAAACTATTTAAGTTCTGTTTTGTTGTTTAGTACAGCACCTTTGCTTTTAGCGTTTACAGTTCGTGTTTGTTTGTCTTTTATGTTATTGGATTAAATCACCTTTACTTTCAGTACACATGTCTGTCAGTTTTCCAATTTTCCCCAATTTTTTGGAGTAACCCAAATTAATGCTTGCAGCTATATGTCTTTTTATCATTGAATTATACACTTTAATTTCTTTGAGAGTCAAATACAATAAACAGTTGTTTTCTACATACATACAATTACTAGACTACTTCAATATGTTTGGCACTGAATCATAACGCAAATAAGACATGATGTGCCGGACCTTTGCTTAAAGTAATTTGGTCTAGCTGGACCTTTCTACATTTTGTTTGAATACCACTGATCTATATATTTATACACCAAAAAAAAATTCTAAATAACAGAAGACTTGTATACAGGGGCCCTTGCTACAGCTGTTGAAAGAAAAGAGAATTGCAGCCTTGGAATGCATGAAAAGAAAATGGCAGAGAACAGGAATGAAATGGCCATAAATCAGCTTTTCCCGGTTTGATTTTGAAAATAAAAAATAGTTGTTGATTAAACACACATATCTAGGAAAAGTAAAAAAATCAGGGTCCTGGACTTTGATCGAGAGCAAATATATTATTTTCTTCCTCTTCACTGTTACCACAGCTTTGCCCACTCTGGCGCTTCTAGTGTTAAAGACAGAACCCTCGCAAAGAAGCTGGGCCAGACTCTGTCTCCCCATCGACCCTAAAGCATTGTGCTTATCAGCTGTCTCCGGTGTTCACAGACATCTTTAATACCTCACTGGAGACATGCCATGTGCCAGCCTGCTTCAAGAACTCCACCATCATTCCCGTCCCCAAGACACCAAGGATCACAAGACTTAATGACTACAGACCTGTCGCCCTGACATCTGTGGTAATGAAATAATTTGAGCGCCTTGGGCTGCCCAATGTCAGGATCCTGTTTGTGGACTTCAGCTCTGCTTTTAATACCATCTTTCTAGCTCTGATGCAGGACAATCTCTCCCAGCTGCAAGTGCCTGAATCACCCTGCAGGTGGATCACTGACTTCCTGTTTTACAGGATGCAACGTGTGAAGCTGTGGAAATATGTCTCCGACCCTCAGCCCATCTGCACAGCATTGTCAAACAGGACAATTGCTGTTGAATTGACAATGCTGATCAGACAACAAGGCCAGGGTTAATGGTGGACCTCCATGTTCCAGTATTCTGATTTGCCTTTTCCATTCCACCTCCTTATTCTGCACACCTGACTTTTTTCCCCTCATCAGTACCACTCTATTTAAACCCAGTCCTACCGCCCAAACTTTGCCAGTTCAATGCTGATTCTTGTCGCGTTTGTGCACCGCCTGTATAAGGTATGTTGCCATTTGGGTATCTTTTTGTGCACTTTCTTGTGACCTGCTCTGCCGTACAAAGGCTAACTGCAGTCACTACATATTTGGTTGAAATTGAGCAATAAAAGATACTTCTTTATCTGTTTTATTATATATATATATCTCAGTCTCAGTCTCAGTCTCAGAATAACATTGTGTTATTTAGATAATAAACATTTGTTTTAGATAAACTTCACTTTCTACAAACAAATCGGAAGTAAATCTCTAGGAATGACACTATCACTGGGAAAGACAATGGTGGAACTGGCATTGAAAAGAAAACACACCCAGGTAAGTATGTTAATAATAGCATTACGAATGATCAAAATATCAATCACATATACAATTATTACCTATCAGCCTTGCTATACTGACAAGTGATTTTGTACGTCCTGATTTAACACAGTCCTCAGCATCCTCAGGGGCGAGTGGGCCATCTTTTCGCCCACGCCCCGAACAGGAGGCAGGCGGGCCATGGTGAAAGGCAACCTCTGTCAGCCAATGGGCATCGTCACCCGGCAGGGATCAGAAGAGTGCAATTTCATTTTCTAGAACAGGCTGCGGGAAAGTCAACTTCTTTATTTCATGTTTACTTATTTTAGCAAACACGTGTTTGCAACCTGTAAAATTATTATCTGAAATACATCAGTTTGAATGTATAGATGGCATGTCCTTTGACAAATCAAAAAGTATGTTTTGGTGTTCCTCAAGGCTCATTTTTGGGGCCATTACTGTTTGCACTATATATGCTGCCTTTGCTTGATGTCATCAGGAACCACAATGTACATTTTCACTGTTATACTAATGACTCATAGCTGTATATCTCGATGAAGCTTGGAGAAACCCCCAAAATAGCTACTTTAGGGATAGATATTAAGAAATGGATGACATATAACTTTTTGCTTTTAAACTCAAATGCTCATTTTCTGACCCAAGAAACAAAGAGCTCTGTTGGCAGATCTTATAATGAACCTCGACGGTTGTATAGTCATATCCCAAAAACATTTTAGAAACCTGGACGTTACCCTCGACCCTGACCACATCTTCGGAACATAGCTAAAATTTGAAACGTTTTATCAAAAACTGATACAGAAAAAAATTATCTGTGCTTTTGTTACTTCCAGATTAGATGATTGCAATGCTCTTATCTCCGGTTACCCTGATAAATCAATGAATAAACTTCAGTTAGTGTTGAACACGGCTGCTCAAATTTTAACTACAACAAAAAAAAAAATGTACATTACTCAGGTACATTACTCATTGTAAGATCTGCCAACAGAGCTCTTTGTCTCTACACTGGCTGCATGTTAAGGCTAGTGCTCCGCTCACATAGAGCTCCGCTACTGTGGAATAATCTGCCAATTAGGGTTAGAAATGCAGACTCTGTGCCAACCTTAAAGTGTCTACTAAAGACACATCTTTTCTGCATGGTCTATGACTAGGGTAGTCTGGCCCAGGTGTATGAAGGTGAACGAAAAGGCTTGATACTGTCCACCCCTACTGTCTTGCCAGGTGGGCTCTCATCTCCACTGGGATGTCTGCCATTCGAAGGCACGGTGTCATTGACTTGCTGTTGTCTCACTTTTGTGCCCCTCGAGCAATTGAAATGAACTCTGCTGGCAATACACAACCCTCATTCAAGGTGGTTGCGGTTGGTCAATGTTCTTTTGGCTGATGCCTGGCAAAGTGGATGGATTGACTTCCTGCCTGTTGGGCCCTGTCCGGGGCCTCCCTGGCCACAGTGTCACTGGACCCCCCTGTCTCAGACACAAGGATGTATACTGCTATGTTATTGTGCGGGGGGAGTAGGGTTAGTTCTCTTTGAGCCTGGTTCCTTTCTAGGTTTCTACCTACAATCCGGCCCCCATAGTGAGTTTTTCCTAGCCACCCTTCCACCCTGTTGTGGCACTCCTCAATGGGTTTTCAGGCTGTGTGTTTTGTAAAAGCACTTCCTGACTACTGCTGATGTATTTAGGGCTTTATAAATACATTTGATTGATAATGATAAATGATTGCTTGTATCTAGCATAACGGGTAGTAGACTAGGCATGTAACGGAACAGAGTGCAGTTTGAGACAAATGTTATTTTGCATTAGATGTAGCTGATTTGCCCTATTCTGTGACAATTGATCTGAAAATTACTTTAACCATTACCCTAAAAAAATTTTCTCTGTCCTTTTCTCTCTCAGTCACTCCATCCCTGGTATTATAATAAATAAATAGGGATGAATAAGTTGCCACGGTTCCCCTCACTCATGATTATTATTATTTATTTTATAAACAAATTTAAAACCTTACTCTGTAATGTGCATAACTCATGCTGTTTTATTTTCAAAGTTCATTGTTTAATGAAACTTATAGTCTAAAGAAAACATGGAAGCAATCCCATTTACAGTACAAGAGTACGTAAAATAATGCCTAATACAGCCACATGCTTGCAATATCAGTGACCTCTAATGAGAAACATAAAGCTGGTCCTTATTCTTCAAAGGTTTTTCCAAATTAGGCTGTAGCTTACCTACTGACAATGTAGAGTATTTTTTGTGTTTCACATATCCACATAAAGAACGTACTAATGAATTCATTAAGTAACCATAGTATTTTAGAAGTATTGTAAAACATAATATTTTAATAATCAATAAGCTGTCATATACTCATTAGCAATGAATGTATTAAAACTGCATGTATTGATAAATATTGTTAATCAGTATCTATTCATATAATCAAGTATGCACCGAGTGGTAGTACAAGCACACTGGAAAACAAAGAACAGTGAAAGGTGAAGTCATTATTCTTTAGATGATACCATGACTTCTCCCCGGAAAGACTCTGAACCTATTTTCTGGGATGGCAGCCAATTGCCATCTTATCACTCTGCCTCCCTTAAACTCTTCCCAGGCCTTTGGGATATCTTGAGGCCAGGTGGCTTATGATTTGAAGAATAGGTTCACTCATTATTTCTTAAAAGAACTATCACAACACTGTACCACCAAGTTCAGCGATTAAGATAATTGACAAATCAAAATGGATGAACCGCCTTGAAATTGTCATAGAGGGATGATCTATTGAAGTGATGCAGGATCGAACATGGTATAAATGTGTGTGTTGGGAAATTGTACTCTGGTTGTCTCTGCAGAGATTGCTCGGCTTGATGATGAGTTTCATTAAAGTCTATTTGATTCCAAAACCTCAGAAGTTCTTTGAGTTGGAAACAGAAGTATTTTCCACGACAACAATAGCAAGATTTCATGTAGGTGAGAGTCAGTTATTTTGGTTCTCAGCATTCACTTGTTCATTTTCATCAGACTTGATAAACCAAAAATACTGAAGCTGGATATAAAATCAAACAAAAAATTATAAAATTAATAATAATATTAATTAATAATTAAGAAATGTGAATATTATAATTGTGTATGTTACCTGTGGAGAGATGACTTCTGAGCAGCAGTAGTACATTTTGGTAGAAGGCTCTGACATGATCAAAAAGATGGGTGATAATCTGGTCTTTATCCTGGAGCTAAACATTCAAAACATTGAGCAGCTCTGTGACAACCACAAGGAAAGCCAGATCAGAAAGCCATTTCTTATTCGCGGGCACTTAATTATTACCATTCCTTCTTTCTTGAAAAGCTCATCACGCAGATCAAAAACGTTCCTGAGCACTTTTCCATGACTCAGCCATCTAACCTCCTGGTGGTACATGTCACCATATTGTGCATCCATCTCATCCAACGGTACCTCGAACTGCTGGTGAGACAGAGCCTTGGATCATATATTATTTACAGTTTTAGATTTTTTTTCAGATCTGCATGTTTAATTTAACATTTCAATAAACACCCCCCCCCCCCCCAAACTCATTATACGGACAAGATTGGCCACCCCTGAAAGAAAAGATTACTATAGTCCACATACGTAAAAAAAAAAAAAAAAAAAAAGCTCTGAAATATCACTAATAATACCCATATGGGTTCCCTGTATTTATTCTTCCATATAGTACTTAGACACTAGATGGCAATCCTCCCTTATTTTTGTGTGACATTGTTTATGGGTGCCTTCATGGGGTGGAATTCCCTACAACAGTGGTTCTTAAAATGTTTTGGGCCCACGCCCCCCTATCCATTATACAGGTCCCTTACCGCCCCCCATCAAATAAGATGTAGGCTAATTGTACTGAATATGAATATGATTATTATTATTGTTATTATTGTTGTTACTATTGTTGTCATCAAAAAGCACATCATTGAATGACAAACAACAGATTTATTAGTTTCCCAGGGAACAAAAAGCTATGCAAATAAAAATGTGTTTAAAAAATGCAACAGTTACAAAATGTGACATTCAACTTAAAATAGATAACATCAGACCAGCTTGAAATTTTACATTCAAACTTCAAATTAGGTATCACAAACAGCAGCCAATCAGATAAGCCAAACAACAATCATTTTTATAAATTGTTCTAATGAAAAACACGCTGGCACTATTGTTCACACAATAAATACATTAGAAGTTGTGCATTGGTTGCATTATGCAGTGTAACTTATTTGACATTAAGATTTTTCATGTACTTGCCAGTTGAGTATTAGCTATGATATATCACAGATAACGATAGCCAGAGCCATAGATAGATATGTTTTCTCTGTGAATATTCTTGAACATAAGCTACTTAACAGTCAGCTTTATTTGGAAACTCCCAATAGGTAAAACTTAAAATGTATTTGTGGTGGTGGGCCCAAGGGAATTCATCTGTTAATTTTAATAGAAATGTTCTCTTACTTTTAGCTTGAAATGCCTTTTTGTCCGTTATTTAACGTTTCTCCACTTTTCCTGCACCTGGCCAGTTTTAGATGCTTGAAGGAATGTCTTGAGCTTGTCCACAAACAAATTAAACTCCTCTCGAGTTGGCACTTTCGCATGCAATGGGGTTAATAACGTTTAATAACGCGCATTTTTGAGTTTTTGATACAAGCTACGCTGCACAATGAATGATGGATAGCATAGCTTGTACCAGTAATAGCCTACCACATGTTTTACATTTCCGATCGGACATCTTAAGGAGGAATTCATTTTGTAAATATTTTTATACATATGGCTAGTTTTTCTATTTTTTTTTTAACTACATGAGGAAGTTTACTTGTCCGAACATAAATGTGCTTGTCGGCGATAAGCGCCTTATTGTTGAGCCCTGATTATGGCAGAATACATTTAGCAGATTTTGGAATGGAGTTTGATTTGACATTGTTTTGTGCCATTCAAGATAATATAAACCTTGATCATTTTCCATGTTTTGTGCTTTTACATTTTATTTCATTCATAGCCTTATTAACGACGCATGATGTGAATGTTTAATGAAGACTTTAACACTAGAAGCGCCGAGCCGTAGTTACCCCCCTAAAGCGCCGTTTGGGCAAAATTTGCCCATGAGTCTACAGACAGGGACGTATTTCGTGACACGTAATGGTCGCTAGATGGCGCAACTTGTACAGATCCAAAGTCAAGGCCGAAACTTTTGGGTGTCTGTTATCTTGTGTCAAAGTGTTTTGATTCAGTGTTGCTCCGTTTTCGAGGTAAGGGTGTAACGATTGCAGTAAATAAATGTGTAAAGACGTTGGTCTGGCTTGGTTTTATACGATATAATATTGCGCTCAACATTGCAGTTTGAAAATATGAATGGAATTATACAAATAGCAAGGAATAAAAGTGACTATACAAAAATGACAAGGAGATTGTCTTGTGCCTTCACCTTACTGTCGATCTATGGCCAATGTCTGTGTTAATTTTTAAATTTCAAAATGAATCGACTTGCTCACAAAACCCAAATATCACTAAATAAAACAAAAGACATTTAAAAAAACAAAGTAGGAACATTGTTAAGAAATAAATACCCTGACGACTTTGTCCAATTAGAAATTATCAACGTATTTATTAACCGGAGTATCATATCCCTATCGAACGTGCACGGCTCTTGTTTCGGCTGGGAACAGCTGGGAAAGAGAGAGCGCTTTGTTTAGATACATTCAAATTTATAGGTTCTCCTTAAGGGAGCCTATTGGTCAAATCTTCTTGTACGTCTTCAAGTTGCGTCGTGTGCGTAGTGTTCTGATTGGCTGAACTGAGTCTCTGATTGTGCGACTTCTTCCTGTTGGGAGTTGGTGTTCTCAAACCTGGATGCGTCTTTCTGTAGTCTCGTGGTCCTTCTTGTACACCCTATGCGTTTCCTGTTATTTGTTCGCTCACTGCTTTATTACCCCACATATCATTACTTGTTTTGTTCATGCTTTAAGCAGTTTCATTTGGCTGTTAATAATGCATTCATGATATGGCTATACATTCTTATAGCACGAGCATACAATTGTACGATTGTGATTATAGCTTATTATGACACATTGATACATCATTTCAAAACACACAGAATGAAAGTATTTTTTCCTTACAACATCAAACATGTTCCACTAATTGAAAAACAAACAAAAAAAACAGGGAATACAAGTTGTGGAGACAATAAAGCATAATATAACCTATAGAGACTAACCTTTATTTTTAATCAGCTTCATACTACACACTAGGCTGGATAAGGAGGAGCTATTAAAATTGAATTTGAAACATTCATGTAAAATCACCTGATATGAAAGTTAAACCTAAAGACCGCATCGCAAATCAATAGATTTGGTCTCAAGTCAAATCGCTAACATGTCTGGCAGAGCTCACAAGTTTGGTCTCCCTGAACATTGAACGCTGACATTACATCTCCTTTTCGCAGTCGCATAACAATATTGTCCGCTAACCGCTGACCAGCCGGCCTACTTTCATCTTTCCATAAATAGGGTTGTGCGTTCAACATATATTTTGTTTGCGGCTACCCAGAATTTAATGCCAAATGTGTCCGGTTTATTGGACACGCAACACCGCGCCTTGATTGGGAAAAGTGGTTATGTTCTCACTGCACTAGAAACAAATCTAAAAACAGGGAACAAAAGTTGTTAATAATACCAAGCATAATATAACATATTCGTCAACTGAACTGGCAATGTCAAGGAGCTTATCTAGCAAATCAATAGATTAGGTCTCCCTGAACATTGAACGCTGACTTTTGTAGAAACCTAATGTTTCCCCCGGGTTGCAAATCAGAGAATGTCCACGCCGTTAAGTCTTCCCAAATCATACACCTTTATTACGAATGCACCCGGAGATCTGTCTCGCAGGACAGGAAGATCTAAAGTCCGTTCACATCGGACACAGTTTAAATAGCCACACACACACAATGGATGCATAGTAGTTGCTGCGCGTGCTTCCGTCTCGTGTTGCAGCCCACAGCCCTGGGGTGAACCATCTGGTGACCTTTTCCGGGGTAGATGAGAATGGTGTTGTTGTGTCCGGCGCCAGGAAGTCTGCAGGACCCCTCTGGCCGGTCTCCCCTCCTCTCCTTCCTGGGTCACTTTATCAGTCCCATGTGTAGTGGTCAAGCTAGGAGTTAATCTATAGGTTTCCATGCACAAAATGTCTATTGTCTTATTCTCCTAACTTCCTGACCCCCCCCTTCTTATGGAATGTCCCAAGTAACCTATTAACCCTCCAGCCTTACTCTCTTAGGAATCTACTCCCCCAAGACATGATTCCAGTCTAACACCTAATATCTTTACTAATGAATTCCACAAATCCCCCTTTTGATCTCGTCTCCGAAATCAACCCAATTTATTTTTCCACCCCAGGGAGCCGAGGACGACCGGGACAGCCTCATGGGGTTCAGCCTCTCCCCCTTTTCACTGGCACATAGTTTCCCCAGTGTCTGTCCTGATTTGCACAAAGACCATTTTCTTAGATCTTATACATGACACCAACAAAATCATTCACATTCTAGTTTCGACTTCCCGCTCCATCTGAACCATTCGGTTGCAACCTCTATCTCAATACATAATCTAGTCTAAATTTATCTGAGAAGCTAACCTCCAGTCCTTTCACCTCAACTGGCCTGGCACACTGTCCTTTTATTCTTCTCCCTTTGTTCTTGTTCATTTACATACTGACCCAAAGGCCTGTCTGCCTTGGTCCTGATGTTCAAAAACAGTCCTTTTAGTCGTCCATAGTGAGGCACTCTGTGCCCCAGATCTGAAACATTGGTCATGTGCCTTGAATCGGGTTCTGGAACCCAGAAGGTGCCGAAGGGAAAGGTTCTGGAGGTTTCACTTCATCACAATGGTCCAAATCGTCCCCATGCCCTGAGTTAGAGGTTTGCAACACCATCCTTATAGGAGAAACGAGAAGACAAAAACACTGCCTCAGTTGACATGTTCACCTTAGCCTTAATATTTAGACATATTACAAGTAAAATGCAACCACTCCGGATGATGGGATCACTCCTCAAATGTAAGATAAGTAAATAAATTGTTTCAGTTACATGAAAGTATCACTACTTATTAACAACCAATTTAAACTAATTATCCATTCAGATTAATAGTAACCATAGGAAGTTTCTGAGTCTAATTGAAAACCTTCTTGTGTCAAAGGTATACTTCCATACACGTAAATATTAATTTGTCAGTTGGTTCCAAATCATAAGATCCGAAGAAAGCTAGTCTTTCCGCTGTCGGGGTATCATTTTCCAAAATGCAAATAAAACAAAATACTCAAACTGGGACAAAACACAAATTATCAAACGTACAACAAAAATAAAGAAACATCCCATGTAATCAACCCGTGTCAGAAAATTGCTGAAATCCAAATCCAATATCCAACTACTGTAAAAGTTAAAATCCAACATCCTGTCTAGTCAAATGGCTCCTGGCTGTTGTAGTCATCAATGCCGGAGTCTTGTAGTTCTTCTGTTTGCCTTCCTCCATTCTCTCCTTGATCGTGGTGTTGGAAATGATCAGAGTCCAATTGTCCTATTCTGACCCCAAGACACTCTTTCAGTGGTCCGGGCGTGGTTTGGACCTGGAATGATCTGGGCCCCCTTTTGCAGTAGCCCAGTTCAGTCTATCAGGGTTGCAGGATTCAGGACTCCTTTATGAGAAATTAGGATGGAAACTCGCACAACACAATGTTAAAACCTTGACTGGAGGGTTTGGCATTATCCTACTAAATGTAAAGCGTTGTATTACAAAACCCCTTATATCTATCCATTCTTCATGGCTTAAACTAGGAATTTACCATTTAGATCTTGTCCCTAGTATCTGTCCTAAGGAATTCTAAACAAACAAATTAACTCCCCCCAACCTAATCTACAGAACTCTCCCCCCAGCACACCAGCCTTGGTGGGAGGGGGGTGGCTCCCTACACTCTCCTACAGCTCTAAACTCAGTTAACATTCCTCAAACCCCCATCACCTAAACCAGGGGTGGGCAAATATTTTGGCTCTGGGGCCACATCAGGATTTTGAAATGAAATGGAGGGCCACATTTGTTTTTGTAATTTGTTAATCATAATTGATTTGGTTGTTTTAACAAAAGTTAAAACATACATTACATATGTACAGTAGATCCCTTATAATGTGTAAATAGTTTAAATTCTGACTGAGATGTATAAGAATGGGCTGGTGAATTGTTTTTTAATTCCTCTCAAAACTATTTTATTACATTCCGCGGGCCGGATGGGACAGCCTCGCGGGCCGCATATGGCCCTTGGGCCGTAGTTTGCCCACCCCTGACCTAAACAGAACCATCCACTGGTGATAATTCAACCTATACCCAACTCCACTCCCCCAGCTTCCAGTCCTCCAAACAATTCAGGTCTCATTTAGCTGGGCCAAAACAAAATTGTAAGATACCTTTTACAGTGAAATTAGCATGTTAGACTTCTCATAATTTTAACAATCCCCCAAAACAAGTTTTACCAATTATAGTGAGTATGGGACCTCAAAATATCAATGTCATAACTTTCTGTGTACATATTTAATTACTTTGTGCTCTAAGTTCACCTCTTATAAACCTTTGTGATTAAATCTCTTGAACTACCCCTCCCCCTTTTTATCTCGACACTGTGCCAAACACATGGAGAGATAATACCAAATAAAAAGTAACAACACAGTAATCTAGCCCGAATCGACGCATACTGGCCGCGTACCAAATTTAACGGCAAAACAGAAAACTGAACATCACAGGCTGATATCGGGACCGCATGAAACACAAAAGCAAAATAAAATGAAACGTTACAGCCAAAAAAAAAGTAAACCAAAAGTGAAGCCGGCCACGTATCTATGGAGAAACGTGAATCGACTGAATAATTCAAAGTCAGTCCCCCCCCCGGACATAGAGTTGTCATGACTCTAAAAGCTATGGGCAAGCGGAAAAATAAAACCTGATATCTGAACCTCCTATCTATGTCGTTTATTTATTCATCAGAAAAACCCAAAAGTACAACTAGAACCTAAAATTTGCGGAACAGCAATCCTAAACAAGGCCTTTATAGGCCTGGACTAAATCGGAGCCAAAGGCTAACTGCTCCAGACCTAGCCTGTGATGCACAACGCCAAAAACTAAGTGGAACCAGGACTGGTCCTCTCTAGATAAGGAGAGAGAAAACATGATAGCTGAAACAGCGTGTGTTTGATTAGATGACCACCAGAGCACAACAAGCCAAACTAACAAATGCAATAGTACCCAAGATCACTCCCGGGCAGATGTACGGATGTCAGCGAACAGAACCACTAAAAACAGGGAGCCGAACCGCCACCACGGTAAACGTGACCAAATACACATATTACCTGAAAGATATTGGATCCCTCCCGCACAGGGAAACCACACCAATTACCCAAAAAACCAAACATTTACCAACAATCGGTGGGCGCATATCTACCTCTTCATTAGCCTATTTTAGCTCTTGCCAGAAACGCCAAACCACTGATTGTCCCACTCCCCTGGCCTTCGTAACAGGAAATATTTAGGAGTGCGGCAGGGGCAATCTGGTCATGGAACAAACACTTTATCCTAACCCCAGTTTCAATAACTCAAATTACCCAAACCACAGTATGCATGAACGCCTCAGAAAAACCATCAGGCTACACATTCCAATGACCTCGTTCATTCACCATCAACCCGTCAGATTGGCCGGCCCTCTTTTATTGAACAGCAACTAAAACTCACCCCGCCACAAGCGTTCCCATTTCCACACACACAAATCAACAGCCCCCACCAACGCAAACCCTCGGACAGACAACCACTAAACATGACAGAGACAAAACACAAAGAGAACGTCACCCCAAACAAACCTGTATAAACGCGTGTCGTCAAACGTCAAGAATAAAACTGTGGCCAAGAAATTATATTAATCCTAGTGAATAGTGTAACACTAACCTACTGAAAATGTGCCTATATGCACGTTCCTAAACGCTTATTGCGTTCTCACCCCAAATTACAATTTAGGTCCGGCAGCCTGTACCCCAACATGCTCTCGCCTTTCTCCAGTCAAGTGCCTCAGTCTCAACTCCAATGAGGCCTAGCTCACCAGGGAGGAATGGAGATTCAGAGTAGTAACTCTGAACGCGCGCGCTCCACCCGACTGGAAAAAGAACCCCAGCTGACAGGACCAGGAAAACCGGACAAAACCCCCGCTTATCATGTCAATTTTCATATGTTCAAACATAACAAGACAAACACATGACGTACAAACAAACAATACATTTAACATTAACTCATTGATTTTAACTCGACATGTTTTTGTCGTGTTTCATAATTTTGATCTGCTCAATTGTTTTAAAATTTCGTATTAAACGAGCGCTCTTAATTTATATGCAACCTTATTTTAACAATGCTATTTAGCAGACCCTTTCCTTTTGAAAGCGTAGCTTCATTGCTTCCCTCCCCTGAGCCAGTAACCCCCCCCCGGAGCCTGATATGGGGGTGGGGCGCTGGCCGCGGGTCTCTCCTCCGGTTAAGCCATGTGGGAGACCTTCTTATTCTGCCTACGTGCCTTTTAATATTTAGCTCCACCTTCTGATATTCAGTTTACAGTTTTTGCCTGTTCTACCAATTTGTGTTATACCAATCATCCCTAACCAACCTCTGTATTTTTACAGTTATCTGAAACCACACTTCTTCCTTGTCCTCCTTCCTCTGTCTATGCGTGTGTGTGCGTGTGTGTGTGTGTATGATGAATACTATTTCCCCTGTCTAGACCATCACTCACCTCTTTCCTCCTCTTGCAGTCTAACTATGAAAACCTCTAATAAGATGTGACTATGTGTGGCGTGTGTGTTTATATAAAGTTGGAAACTAAGTCCCTGTTATATTGGGCCTATCCTAGATCCTACCCTAACCAGGGGTCTACACCCCCATCGTAATCCTCCCCTACATTTTTTACCTTTCCCTATGTAACTGCACTTCTTTCTCCACATTTTCACCCTCCAATCTGTTCCGCCCCTGGCTTCCATTCTATGTTCTCCGTCTCCATTTCTTACTGCTGTCTGCTTTTTTATTACCACTTCCATGCTGTTCCCACGGTTTGGATTCCACTACATCCGTAATTTTTACACAATTCCCCGCACAGTTACCCCCGCCTACAATTCCCACAATGCAACACACAGTTTATACGTTCTACTTAACTATTTCGGATGTCGTCGCCGTCCAGGCCTTTAACCAACCACTCGTTCGAAATATCTTAAAATTTCAGGGCTCGCACCTCTTATGTGGTAATTCGGAAGTTCTCAATTCTCCTGGCTCTTCCAACCAAGCGATCTTCACGGAAAAACGCCGTTTTCCAAATGAAGTCCACAAATCCGTCAATTTATGGTAGGATACGCAACTTCTAGAATTTTCCACTTTGGAGTTACCCTAACTCTCCAGGCCTCTACACCTAACCGTTCATTTATATTCGACAATATAACTTTGGAAAAATCACTTCCGGGCAGTTCGGGAATTAAGTTCCCAGGACTTAATAGCTACTAATTCGCCCAGAGACGAGGAGTGCGGCAGGGGCAATCTGGACTTTAACCGTTCGAGGTTAATCCTCTGGACTTAAACCGCTAGTTCGCACAGCGTCGCCCCGCTGTGCAGGTCTCAAATTTGGAGACTTAAATTTACACTCTTCGTACTTTTCACAAACGATTTTCTAAATTTTACTTTGATGACAAGACCACAAGGACTGCCCGCCTTATGACTGATACATTTGCGATGATATCAGAGGTATTCGATTAGTTTGTGAAACAGTGCAGTTAGAACATAACTGTAGTAGATTAACAACTTTTTCCTAACAAGGTGCAGTGTCGCTATATACAATACATGGCCAATAAACCGGACACATTTGGCATTAAATTCTGGGTAGCCGCCAACAAAATACATGTTGAACGAACAATGGTATTTATGGAAAGATGACCGGCTGGTCAGCGGTTAGCGGACAATATTGCTATGCGTCTGCGAATAGGAGATGTAAAGTCAGCATTCAATGGTCAGGGAACAAAACTTGTGAGCTCTGCAAGACATGCTAGCGACTTGACTTGAGACCAAATTTATTGATTCGCGATGCAGTCTTTAGGTGGGGGATGGGTGCATTCTTTACTAGCTCAAGCTAAAAAACTAAAAAACCCTGAGCACAATACAACTGCCTAAGACTAACCTATTAGAGTATCCACCAATTATACACACCCATTAGAGTGCTCATTTTCATATCAGGTGATTTTACATGAATTTTAATAGCTCCTCCTTGTCCTGCCTATTGTGTAGTAGGGAGATGATTGAAAATAAAGGTTAAGCTATTATGTATAACGCATTCTGCGTTATTTTCTCTGACACATTTGTTCCCAGTTTTTTTGGTTTGTTTTTCAGTTGGTGGAACGTGTTTGATGTTCTTACATTGTTCTTTTAAATGTCACTTGTTTTATTTAGTGATATTTGGGTTTTGTGAGCAGGTTGATTTATTGTGAAATTTAAAACGTAACATGGACATTGGCCATAGATAGACAGTAAGGTGAATGTGCAGGACTGTCACGGCTGTGTTGTGCAGCAGAACCATACGCAGACATTGTTTCAAAAGTAAGGTGATTTAATCCCAAACAAAACAAACAGATACAAACTAACACGTACTGTAAATGTCAAATGAAAGGTTTAAACAATCATAAAACAATATACAAATAATGTGTAGCGTATCTACTTGAATCTTGAATTAAATGAAAGGACAAACCGTGAGCTGTTGAGACAAGCACAAACAATAAACCACAAAGCTAACCCAAGTAGTGTTAGGGTTGCGAAATGTTCAAATCTGGTATTTGAGACAGAAAAGGTCTGACTAGGAAATCTTGGCAACAACCCCGTTTTATTAATAACATCTTGAATTTAATAGTGATTTTGGTAGTAAATGTAATTTTCTTATATACGGGTTCACTGTCATTTCCACGCAGGGATAGAGCAGAGAACTCATTGGGGCTTCCTGTTGTTCTTCTTTCATAGTCTTAGACAGAGATAGTTCCGACCACCGGGTTGGCCTGTCCAAGACGAGGGCGTGTGTGGTTTAGACTTACACACCCTATCGCTGGCGCTCAGACTGGTCCCAGCCTCTAGGCGCTTGT
>JACXGK010010657.1:0-17511 GCA_016801125.1 Novumbra hubbsi | reverse complement strand
CTGGGGCTGGAGGTGTGTTGACTGGGGCTGGAGGTGTGTTGACTGGGGCTGGAGGTGTGTTGACTGGGGCTGGTCTTTCCACAAGATCAATCTGTACCTGAAGATGGAGAAAAAGCCCAACAAAAAGGAGGAGCTGACATTGGTGAACAACGTCTTGAAACTGGCCACCAAACTGTTGAAGGTACAGCAGTCTGTGTCTGTCTGTCTCCATCTGTCAATCTGTGTCAGTCAGTCTGTGTCTGTCTGTCTCCATCTGTCAATCTTTGTCAGTCAGTCTGTGTCTGTCTGTCTCCATCTGTCAATCTTTGTCAGTCAGTCTGTGTCTGTCTGTCTCCATCTGTCAATCTGTGTCAGTCAGTCTGTCTGTCTCCATCTGTCAATCTGTGTCAGGCAGTCTGTGTCGGTATGTCTCCATCTGTCAATCTGTGTCAGTCAGTCTGTGTGGGTATTTCTTCATCTGTCAGTCTGTGTCAGTCTGTAATTTTTTCTTTGTCTCTCTCCTTTCCCCTCAGCCTCACACTTGGTCCATTTAACCTGGTCCATCTCCTTTCTCTTTTACACTAACCATCGCCCCTCTACCTCCTCCAGGAATTGGATGCTCCGTTCAGGCTGTATGGTCTGACCATGAATCCCCTCCTCTACAACATCACCCAAGTGGTCATCCTGTCTGCTGTGTCCGGAGTTATCAGTGATCTGCTGGGCTTCAACCTGAAGGTGAGAGAGGACCGGTTGGGCCTCAGCCTCGTCAATGTTAACGCAGCCAATAGGATCTCACACAGACGTCCTACCGACACAACTGAACTCGGACTGTCAGTTAACCATTGCATGCAAGCCAGCTAGGCTCAGTCCCATCGTGAATAAATTAAAATGGGTACCCCAGATGTTTGAGAGGTTAATGTCAGTACATGTGCCCTGTTTGAAATGAGGTGGGATTGGTCTATGTATCAGTATGAACAAATGACTTAACACATCTCCCCATCCTCCACAGCTCTGGAAGATCAAATCATGACAGTAAGCTGAATGGATACGACTGGCTCTCCGTAAGGCGGTATATTCTCCGGCCACGTGAGGGCGCTGTCTTCTCTCACTAACTGACTGTGGGCTTCTGTTTCTATGGACTGATTGACACAGCCCGTTCTCTCAGACTTATCAGTGCTCACACGTTTCACTTGTGCAATTCAAGACGTATTTATTTTACCCTTTCAGTGTTTTATTTTCTCTTTGTATTTTGTTTTAGGAGAAATGTTTTGTTTAAAAAAAAAAAGTATTATTTTAAGATATACAGGTTACTGTGTTCTCAGTGGGACCGCTCGGGAAATGACAAGACAACTCAGTCAAAAAAACTGTAAAAAAACAAGGTTGTTGTTACAGCACTTCAGTGCGTGTTTGTGTGTGTTTGTTTGTGTGGTATGTACGGCATGTATAAACTAGTATATAGGTATCACGCACGGACATTATTTTGCGACTCTATGGTCAAACGGCCGCGACAACACAAGATACACACGGTCGTTTCACTGTGCGCACTGCTGCAGGTGTGTGTTTCAAATCATGGACTGGTAATAATGACAACAATTTTTTTTTTATCACGTGCCTACGTTTCCACTTCCTCGTAGCCTCCATTTGTTTCTTTTTCGTTTGCCGTTGCCCTCGACGACAACCACAGCACACCAAAGTTGTGAATAAGAATACGATGTTACGTGCAGATTAATAATTCATAGGATAGCTAAAATAGATTTAACGTTTCCCCCAGCTGAGACAGCTGTGCTGTCAGACAACGCAACTCCAATCCTACCCTCAGCCGGTCAGAAACCGGAGGAAACCTGTTTACAGGGGGAAAGGTACCGGGGCGTCCAGCCGGGTTGGCTGCGTGTTCGGCACCCGCCTCGTTAGGTCACTCCGACGCTGGCTAATGCACAACCAGGCTCGTCTTCTCGGCGTTGAGCGGGGAAATCTTACAGGCGTGAACTGTGCTGTACACTCGGACCCTAGTTTTCTAGACCAAACATTGAGGGATAATGCGTGCAACACACTGGTTGAACACTTTCATCCTCTTGGTAGAGTATTCTCCGTTGTGTGTTTTTTTATTTTTATTTTTACAGCACATGTGTGTTCTATTAGTGGTTCTGTCAGTGTGTTTCTAGCAATAGAGCGCTACAGACAGAGTAGCGGGTATCTTTAGGTTTGGACAGACCAGGAGGTCCTCGAACTTGGGGATTTTGACCGTCAATGTTAGCCGCTTACATTTGGAATGCCTGACAATGTGCACTTTATAGAAGTTTAAAACGGAAGAAAAGGAAAATGTTACGTTTCAATTTCAAACAAGCTATTGTTGTTAAAGATAAGAGCCTTTTTTACTTTTTTTGTGTGGCACAGTCTGCGTGATCACCAAAGTGAATTTCATTTGCTGGAAAAGAATGTATTATAGCGCACACGCTTTAAAAAAAAAACATGTTTCGGTTTGAAATGATTGAAAATGCTTTAAGTAAAAAGTGTGTTGATGTAGCATTTTCTTTGGCATTGCGCTTCATTGCTTTTTTTTGTTGAAAAAGAACATTTGCTGTGTTAAAAGGAAACACTTGGGACAGACATTTTTGTCAATTAAACTGTCCGATTTGGCACCCTAATCCCTAGTGTGCTACTCCTGACCAGAGCCCCGATTGAAAGTAGTGTACGAAATATGGAAATAGGTGGCCAATTCCGATGTACACTTGTTTGCATTGCAATTCCCTATTTAGCGGTCTGCATATTTATGTTAAAGAAAAAAATGTACATTTTTTGTGAGCGGTTTTGTTTTATCAGTTCTCATTTTTTATATGGAAAATAAAAACATTGACACCAACAGGTAATTCTGTGTCCAGTCCTGTTTTCTACACGATGTGTTTGTTCAAAGCAGACAATCAAAACAAAACAATCGTTTTGCTACATGCCTCTTTCTTCTCCGGTGTAATGCGCTACTGTTGATTGACCCCCACGCTGCTGTTGATTGACCCCCACGCTGCAGTTGATTTACCCCCACGCTGCTGTTGATTGACCCCCACGCTACTGTTGATTGACCCCCACGCTGCTGTTGATTGACCCCCACGCTACTGTTGATTGACCCCCACGCTACTGTTGATTGACCCCCACGCTACTGTTGATTGACCCCCACGCTACTGTTGATTGACCCCCTCGCTACTGTTGATTGACCCCCACGCTGCTGTCAGGGCCAGTTCCGGGTCAGTGTGACATAGGGTCTCGTGGGGCCCTGCTGTTCTCTTAGGGGCCCCCCAAAGGCCAAAGCTGCCCTGGCCGTGGTAACATAAACAGTCTGATTCATCTAACCGGCCAATCTGATCAACTGGGGGAACGATCTGCTCTGATAGCCTGAGCAACGTGGCCCCGTGAGTTCAAAGGGGTGATTTCACCTGAAGTACTTCAACACACATCCAGTTGTTGGCTTGTTCAGACATGGGTAGCCGACACCTCTGCTGTTGGGATCCCGGAATCATTTGCTATGACAAAAGTGCTCCCCACCAGAAATGGTTTGATAACCCGTGATGTCAAGAAAAGTCTGCCATTTCAGATGCAATGATTCATTATTTCCAAATCACTTTTTTAAAACATATTTCTTCATACAGCAGCCCTCACAAGGCCAGTTTATACCTGGTTCCACCATGAAGCCGTGGACCACATTTTAATGGGTTATGGACAAAAAATGCATTGCGACATATCTTAAGCGTAAACAGACCAATTTAACATAAGGAAAAAGCATTTTGGAGGCTGGTATGAACAGTGCATTAGACACTGGATCAGATACAATTATTCTATTTATTGATTGCAATTGAAATAAACCTATATGAATTAAGACACCCATATGGGAATAGATATGTGGAAAGTTGTTAATCATAACAAAATCTGTATAAACATTCTATAGTTCAAATTAAAATAACCAACTTCATTGATGAGCATGACTGTCACACAAATAAATGAATGATCATGAATCATCAATGAATCATCAAAATAACATCTGAGATTTTTAAACATTAGTATACAGAGGGTGAAGCGTTTGTATCACCTGGGTAAAATCACTTCAAATGCAGAGGTCATATGTTGGTTGTGAATTTGCAAACATGCCTGCAACATTTCATAGCGTGAATGTGTCAGGTCAATTCCTGCACATTGCTCTACAGTCCAGACTCGAAACAGTCAACTCTGGTGTAACACACACCTGGTACACATGGGGGCGGTGTTGAGGCAGAGACAAATTCACAGGGGATGACTAATTAGTACGAGGGACCAGGTGAGTAAAAGTCAACCTTTGACCCCTCCCCAAGACCCCTGTAAAACAGACTGATACAGAGTTGTCAATATAGATCTAGCTGGTCCCAGGCTATCATTGATACCAGGTGAGTAAAAGTCAACCTTTGACCCCTCCCCAAGACCCATGTAAAACAGACTGATACAGAGTTGTCAATAGAGATCATTGATACTAACATCAAGCAAGATAATTATTCATATTACCAATAATCAAGGTTTTATGTATATATGTATATAAAAGGAAGTTTGGAAAGATTCACAAAAGAAAGCCTAGAAAACAGTATGAAAATATTGCCGGTAGAATTGCCAGTGTAACAGACACTGGGGAAAAGTTTTCTGGCCTCTTGTGACCCAACAGATGTTTCTGAAGATTTCTGTAAATGCTGCGCGTTGATTGCTGATGATCCAAATCCACCTGGATCCAATATCAAATCACTGGGTGACAAGGTATCAACTGCAGTTAAAAGAAGTGCAAAATTCTCACGATAGCAGATTTTCCCAAAATTAGGAAAGAATAAGCATTAAGGAATCTGGAATTGTCCAAATAAAATTTCTAGAAAAGCCTGGTAATTCTGGAACAGTTAGACCACACTCTGACGGCCACTATACCCAGAGGAAGAGTCAGAGCAGCGACGGTTAGAGAACTCTATGAAAATCCCATCTTGGTCTGAGATGCCATCCTGGTCTGAGTCCATACAGTCCAACATCGGCCCTAACACAGGCTCCGGGCTGGAGGAGCAGCTGGGGATCGAACCCGTTGCCGAACCAGAATGAGACTGACACAGAACCATGGGGGACACCAAAGACTCCCCCCCGCTCTGCAGAAACGGTTCCGGGGAGTTCCGGAAGACGGAAGTGGAGGGGGACGAGGGCCGCAGGCTGGGTCCCAAAGACCCGGACTCCACGGACCCACAGAGATCCAGACTACCACTTCCCACGGCGGTGAAGCTGAGGTCCGAGGACGGGTCGTCCGGCTGGCCTGTGGAGGCCAAGAGAGACGCCGTGTCGGAGGCTTCCTCCAGGCAGGAGGTCATCTCGCAGACGGAGTGGCGCCTGATAACTGCGTTCCCGACGGAGCCCGTCTCCGCATCGTGCTCCACCAGGGGTGTCAGCAGGGGCACGTTGTAGGACTGGGAACGGACCACCGGGTTCTTCACGTGGTTGTCCACGGGTTTGGGCCACCGCCGCTGCAATCGCTTTTCTGTGGAGGGAGGGGAACATTTTAACATCTTATAAAAAAGAAAATTATAAAAAAAAATCTAAAAAGAATTGTTCTCAAATGGTTGGTTATTTGTCTACTGACCCAGTACGCAGGAGGAGTTCTGCATTGAGGACCCATCATTGGAGAAGAGACCATGACTACCCAGGTAAGGAGACACCACCTTCTGGACCAGAACCTCCAGACGCAAATAGTCTTCTGTCACACCTTTAGACTCATGGACACCCTATAGAACACGGGGAGACACGGTTAGATACAACACTTTACCACGTTGAGGCATTCAATAAGTTCTCGGATACTTTTGAAGTAGGGCAATTCCAAATATCCACCCTGCTTCGACGAATCGTCAAAACCACAAAACCAGGGAGTTCATTAAAAGACCCAAAAGTTGTGCAACCCTCGGAAGAATACAGCCTTTACGGAGTCCTGTTGTCTGCAATCTCATGGGGACCCACTGGAAGTGACCTACTGACCTAACACATGCTTTACCGCACATACACCAACACACAATCTCACAACCGCAAACTCACACAGTCTAATTTACCACCACCAAACACACACAGAACCTTGTTGTCATTATACTGCTTGGCTTAACAATGCTGTGAGTAGAGAATGGGATAAAAAAACAAACCGTCACACACACACCCAGACACACACGCTCCGTTTCACTATGCCCAGACACTACAGCTGAAATCTTTATTGTCCTAATTATGTGTGTGTGGATGTGTGTGTCTGGGTGTGTGTGTGTGCGCGCTTGGCCTTGGATAACGACCATCACCAAGGTCTTGGTCCACATAACCCGGTTCACCGCCGGTCCAAAGCTTCATGTTCTGCTAGGGAGACGTTGGTGATGTGATTCGGGGTGACATGTTTCCTCCCTCACCCTGGCACGTCAAACTAGAGTGTGTGTGTGTGTGTGTTAGCATACATTATCTAGCCCGGACATTGTGTTCCAGCAGGAATGCTAATGAGGTCCGTGCTAACACAGAGGCTAAAGTGTAGCCAGTGTTGTACAGAGGAGGTGTCTGACATTGTGCATTACCAGTGTTGTACAGAGGAGGTGTCTGACATTGTGCATTACCAGTGTTGTACAGGGGAGGTGTCTGACATTGTGCATTACCAGTGTTGTACAGGGGAGGTGTCTGAAATTGTGCATTACCAGTGTTGTACAGAGGAGGTGTCTGACATTGTGCATTACCAGTGTTGTACAGAGGAGGTGTCTGACATTGTGCATTACCAGTGTTGTACAGAGGAGGTGTCTGATATTGTGCATTATCTTGTGGTCCTTTGGCAGACTCTCTAATTTAGAGCAACTGCACACACCTCAATCAGTTGAGTGTGTTGCCCAGGTACACCACTGCAGATAGTTGACACTGTCGTCACGGTGACTCCTACTGGACCAACATTCTAAACATCAAGTTATGGCTCTGTTCTCGATCCAACCTGACTCCTTCCTATCCAACCTGACTCCTTCCTATCCAACTTGACTCCTTCCTATCCAACCTGACTCCTTCCTATCCAACCTGACTCCTTCCTATCCAACCTGACTCCTTCCTATCCAACCTGACTCCTTCCTATCCAACCTGACTCCTTCCTATCCAACCTGACTCCTTCCTATCCAACCTGACTCCTTCCTATCCACCGTCACTCCTTTTCCATCTGTTTCTCTCCCATCTTCCATCTCTCAGTCTTTCTTCGTCTCTCCTTTCTTCTCTCCTATCCTGTCTCCTTCTCCAGTCGGTCTCGTTACTCTTGTCTTGTCTGATCTAGTGATCTCGTCATGGGAAGATTTAACACGGATAGCATTTCCCGTGAGATCCCCTGCAACTCATACTGATAACCACTAAGAGAAAAGACTGCCCATCACTTCACATACATCAGTCCAATGGGATCATATTCTGTGCATGCAGTGTGTGTGTGTGTGTGTGTGTGTGTGTGTGTGCCCCCACCTGCAGGACCAGCAGCATCTGGATGATGGTGGGGGGGACCCGGGCTCGGGGGCGGGACAACGCATCCTCCAGCTTCACGTTCAGAGTGATGATGTTCCGGAAGTGAAGCAGGGCCAGCTGACGAACCGACGGCTCCTTGCCCTGGTGGAGAACACACACATATAACCCACACACACATATAACACACACACACATACAACACACACACACATATAACACACACACATATAACACACACACACATATAACACACACACACATATAACACACATATAACACACACACATATAACACACATATAACACACACATATAACACACACACATAGAACACACACATATATAACACACATGCGCACACACAAATAACTCACACACACGTATAACACATACACATTCACAAGGACAGGGAGGGACACACACACACGTCACGCTTTGGTTCCACTCAACATTCGGTGTGAAGTATGTTGAAGTGGTTTTTTTCTCAAGTTTGCTGGTTGGGTTTTAGATGTGCCCCGGGCTCCTCACAAATGGACTTCTCTGGTAAATGTACTGTGCGTTGCGGTTTAGTTGTACAAATGTCCCTGTACCTGTACAGGATAGAAGATGGCTTGCAGCATGGACAGAACATCACAGAAGAAGAAGTTCCATGTCTCCGCCAGGGAGTCCAACAGCTTCTGACCTGGTAGTCAAAAAAACAATTCAGATAGGAATAGTGAACAACCAGGTAGTTAAAACAACTACTCACACATAAATAGTAAACAAACAGGAAATTAAAACAACTAATCACACATCAATAGTAAACAACCAGGAAGTTAAAACAACTACTCACACATAAATAGTAAACAACCAGGAAGTTAAAACAACTACTCACACATCAATAGTAAACAACCAGGAAGTTAAAACAACTACAAAACACATAAATAGTAAACAACCAGAAGGTTAAAACCCCTACAAAACACATCACCAGTGGAAAACCAGGAATTGAATAAAAACAATGAATGAGCAGTGTGGAACAACACAACACTGTGTGAACAGGGATGTAAACATGCTACGTTATTGTGAATCTCTGAGGAAGTTGCAGAAAAACCACAAAGGAAAGCAGTGAGGTTTTGCAGCTTGAGCCCGAAGCTCACAAAGAGGATGGCGTTGCCACAACCGGTATGGTCACGTGACCACGGTCTGATGTATTGAACATCGTTAGATCGTCTTCTACTGCAGACGTTTCGTGTCCTCCCTAATTAAGTTGTCGCCAGCCACCTGAAGTCTCCCAGACCACCTGTCTTACCACACACACCAGGGAACTGTGACATCAGTCGCACGATGGTCGCCATGACAATGGCGCTTCAGCAGAATCCAGTTGTGCGCTCAGTGTCAGGTGGGGCTGAGGGAAGCCGCCACTTGACAAGGAATCAGAGGAGATCACGACAGAACCTCCGAGGCCTGTGTCATGACGCAGACACACATACAGCCCTCACAAGCACACGACGTTGCGATTGGGTCAGCAACGCGCGAGCATGCATACCTTCGTAGAAGCGAATTTTGTCCCTCAGAATCACCATTCCCTTTGTGAGCAACTGGTTCTGAAGAGGAAAAAGGAAGCCCCAGACTAGTGTCAACTATGATTCAGACATACAAATATGTTTAATCGAACACAAATAAGTCTTAGCAATATCTCAAGAAATAATTAGTGTGCCGGTCAAAGAAATACTCACCTGGAGGTATTCAGTGAAGAAGGAGCCCAGCTCCGTTTTGAGTAGTTGCCTGGAAGAAAACAGACGTCCAGGCCAGTGACCAGTCAGCATTACATAAGGGTTATGATGTAGTTACATGAGGGTTATTGTTAGGGCAATTCTTAGGGTTAGGGTTTCACCCAAAGAACAGTAAGCCTGCTGAAGGCTTATTAAAGGTAGGGTTGGTTATGAAAGGAAGATAGGTTTTGGGTTAGGTTATGTTTGGGTGGAACAGGGGTGGAACATTTTAAACAAGGTTTATGAGACATTGTGAAAGTAGAATTCTGTGTTGCTGGAATCAAAATGGGCATGTATTTTTTTCTGAAAACAATAATTTCAGTTTCAACATTTACATGGTTGTCTTTGTACTATTTTCAAATAACAAATAGGGCTCAACGTTTTGCACATCATTGCCTTCTGTTTTATTTGCATTTTCCGCAGCATCCCAACTGTCTTAGGAAATGGGGTTGTATTCAAAACCTTTAACAGTGAAATAAGAAATCTTGAACAAACTGTCAAATAGCAATAAACTCTGCAGGAAAATCTCCTCTCCCGTCCCTTCACCTTACCCTCATCCATCTACCATCTGGGGGGGTAACAATCTCATCCATCTACCATCTGGGGGGGTAACATCCGTGTTAATACATATCTAGACAACAACCTTTGGACAAACAACAAACCCAAGCATAAAACAAACAAGCAAGCATGCAAACAAACCGTAAACACCTAACATCACAGCGCAAAGCGATTAGCAGTGACCTCCATACAGAGAGAGCTGTGACATCCCACAAACCCACGGAAAGGGACAGAGAGAGAAAGAGAGAGAGAGAGATATTCGGTTAAAATAAATAAAGTGACTTCTTCCCCCAAACACGAGGTGTTCAACAGGGTTGCAATTTGAGTCCCTGTTTGTTCAATATCTACATAAATGAATTGGCAAAACAATAAGATGAATCAGCAGCACCCAGCATTACTTTAAATAACACGGAGATTAAGGCCTGTTTTGCGGATTACGTTTTGGCGGATTATGTTTTGCGGATGATTGTTGATCTCAAACACCAACGAGGAAAAACAACAACAACAACATTCTGTCAAACGTGGGCCCTGACAGTTAATAAAAGACAAAAACTATTATATTCCAGAAAAGGTCCAGATGTCAGGGAAACAGATACACCTTTACCTTGGGACACACTAACATCAAACACGCACATACCCACACATACCTTGGTCTCAAAATAAATTCCACAGGTAATTTTAATATGGCTGAAAAAGATTTGAGAGACAAGGCAAAGAGGGCTTTTTATACCACAATTCAACCTCAACCTAAGAATTGGTTAAAAATGTTTAAATCAATCATAGAACCATTGGATCTATATATCGCAGTGAGGTGTGGGGTCCCCTTATACATCAAGAGGGATAAACACCCATAGACATTTTACACACTGGACTCCTCCAAACAATCTTTGCAGAGCTGAATTAGGCCAACTTACTAAAAAAGAGCAATAAGATATCACATCTATATGGCAAAGTAAACGCACACAATGACATAAACGGGCCTGACAAGGAAATAGCCGATGGAAACCGGATTGTTATCTTGAATCATGACCGTAGCAACTTAATGCCATTATGTCCAAACTACACACCACTTGGACCAATACGACCATTGACAGAGTGGACCTCCCTGGAGCTTGGACGACAGCATTGCTCCTCATCAGGGAGGTGTGTATGAAAGAGAGGGTGAGAGACAACAAGAAACCATCATATGCAGCAAAGCGGCTCCGTGGACCGTTCCGGAACAATCTCGCTCCGACTCAAGGCCAGGCCACTCCCTCGACAGACACACTACATACATGTCAACGAGCACTGAGTTGGAGTGTGGAAGGAGCTCAGAGGTAAGCTGTGTAGGTTCTACGAATAGAAGACGTGTGTGAGTGTGTGTGTGTTTGTGGTGATGTTATCTGGTGTCAATGTGGAGAGTGGTTGGAAAGCTGTTTCACAGCAAAGTGTTTTTCCACAGCACCCTGGTGACAAGCACTTACAACAACACCCCACTCTCAGATGGGAAACAGTCCACTGTCAATTTACTGATGAAAGAAAATACTGCTTTGATCACGGCAGCTAAATTAAATCCTTAGAGGCTGGTGTTAAATGGCCCCTCTCGCTTTTAGATAGTGATCTTCTTCCCCCAAAGACCGTTAAACAAGACCGCCAAATTATTATCAAATGGTTTCCTGGCAATCGGCATGTGCACTCTCTTTTGTACCATCTCAAACAAAACAACGACCACAACAAACACACATAGAAACATGTTTGTTTTTCTGTCCTTGTGGGGTCCTGAGACTAATCCCTGATCCACAAATCCTATGTTCCCTAAACCTAACCCCCTAAAACCTAACCCCCTAAACCTAACCCCTTAAACCTTGTGGGGACCTATTTGTCCTTTTTTATTCTTTCCGCACATGTACACATACAAGTGAATCACACGCACAATGCATTCTCACAATCCCAAACAAAAGGACTGTCATCTAGCTACCTGGTGCAAACGGATGCTTTTATCCAAGACTGGCTCAGCACATTCTACGCTCCCAGGCCAGCTCAGCACGTTCTACGCTCAGTTTGAGGTGGACCATAGTGAGCAAATCTTGAAGACGCCTGCTGCTCCAAACGAATAAGTTGCTCTCCAATGCTCATGTACGGGACTCTAAACGAAACACTTACCTGGGAAAATGCAGCTTGACTGACAAAAGCGCTGCACTCAACAATAGCGCTCCCACCAAACTCATCCCCAAGCTCAAAGCAATGGTTCTAAACACCATCCAGGGCTAGTCCTCTGCTTTACTCCCTTTGACACTGGAGACCCCCAGGTGTGTGTCCTCAGTCCTCTTCTTTCCTAGTTTCACCCAGGACTGTACAGCTCTGCGTGACACCACCTCCATCGTTTAGTTGGGTGAGGGTGATGCCACAACAACGTGTTAGTCAACAAGGCGGACATCAGCCTCCTGCACCAACAGGAAAATAAAGAAGAAGAGAACACTCCCCGAGCGGCTTTAAGCTCCTCCGTGTCCACACAGCCAAGGACCCGACACGGACCAGCAACACCAGTAGGGTCACCGAATGAGCACCACAGAGGCTCTCCTCTCTCAGGTGACTTTCAGAGTGGGTCCTCAAGAAATACTCCCGCAGAACCCAGATCGGGTGTTTCACGAACCGGTACGGAACCGCAGGGCCACATGGCGGGCCGTTGAGCCGACCCGGTACATCCAGGGTCGAGCACCCCCCAACCCCCGGCCAGAACATCTGTGAGGCCTACGGCCCAACACTCCACACACACACACTCCACACACACACACTCCACACACACAAAGAACATAAAACTAGATATTCAAATCAGGATCCATCTTACAATCCGTAATAGGACACATTTTCCACTGTGTTTCTAAGGTCTCAGATACAATGAACAACCAATAACGCAGATGAAGCGAAGACCAGAAAAAGGCATGCAAAGCAGGACCAGGACCAGAACCAGAACCAGGACCAGGACCAGAACCAGTCTCTGAGGGATTCAGCGCCAGGCTACTTTTTAAACCGCCGGAATGTTTAGACATCCCAGAAATAAAATAAAATCTAAATACTAAATCCCACATGCTCTGGCAACGTAACCAACTGGTTCCTGTGCAAATAAAGCCCTTCATATTGAAACTAAATAGACACAGAAGAGTTGAGAGAGAGAGAGGAGGAGAAAAATGCGGAGAGAGAGGCAGAGACAGAGAGAGGGGCAGAGAAAATAATGAGACTTACCGAACTCCCTCGTTTAGGATGCAGAGTTCATTCTCTCCAAGGCCCTTCTTCTGGAACACAGTGATCACCGCATTGTGGATCCTGCAGGATCATACACACAGACGCAATCATTACCCTCTAACCTTTATCAATCCAGGATCATACACACAGACGCAATCATTACCCTTTAACCTTTATCAATCCAGGATCATACACACGGACACAATCATTACCCTTTAACCTTTATCAATCCAGGATCATACACACAGACACAATCATTACCCTCTAACCTTTATCAATCCAGGATCATACACACAGACACAATCATTACCCTCTAACCTTTATCAATCCAGGATCATACACACAGACACAATCATTACCCTCTAACCTTTATCAATCCAGGATCATACACACAGACACAATCATTACCCTCTAACCTCCATCCATTTACCTATCCACCATCCATCCAATTCACCATCCTTCCACCATCATTATCCACCTACCTACCTACCTACCATCAATCATCCATCCACCATCTATTATCCACCAATATACCATCCATCCATACATCCTGCATCTCTCCAACCATAAGCATTTATTTGTAATATATTTTTAAAAGTTAACCAAATGTTTAAATACCCAGCTAACCTTATGCCGAAGTCTAAACTTTAAGACCAGAACTTGTCATGAAACATTCTGTACTTAATAGTAATGGTATCAATAGAAACCACAGAACAGAGGAATAAGTGTTCCTTACGATCAGTGGAGTTCCAAAATCAGAAAGGGGTAATTATAGCATTCAGCATTGAACACTGACAGAACAGGAACTCAACTGGACACACAGTCTCTAAATCTCACGTGCTGATGTGGTACATAATGTAAACACATATGTGAAAGGCAAACACTGACGCAAACACACACCTCTTGCTAACCTTGTCCCAAGGTTCTAATTGGTGTCTAGATTCAGAACAGTGCAAGTGACAAATACACACACACACACACACCCACAAGGTGAGGGTACCTGTTCCAGGTGGCGTTGGCCCCGGCTTTCCTCTGCTGGGTCCCTCTCTCCTCCAAGGCTGCCTTGTCTGTCTTTGCTGGGTCACTGAGGCTGGGGGAACTCATCAACTTCAACCTATGGAGAGTCCTCATGGTCACCACACATGAAGAGTGAAGAGAGAAGGAGCTCTCAGGTTGCATTGAGAACTATGCTCACACAGAGAGAGAGAGAGAGAGAGAGAGAGAGAGAGAGAGAGAGAGAGAGAAAGAGGAAAAGAAACCATAGAGAGGAAGAGCGAGTGAAGAGACAGAAAATAAAGACAGAAATCTAGAAGTGTGTCTCTCCCTCAAGGTGCAGAATGCTCCTATACCCACACTCTGCATCTCTCTTTCCTCTCTGCGCTGCTCTTCAGGGAGGCAGGCTGTCTCTGATTGGTAGGGAGGCAGTATGGCCCTGATTGGCAGGGAGCCAGTCTGTCTCTGATTGGCAGGGAGGCAGTATGGCCCTGATTGGCAGGGAGCCAGTCTGTCTCTGATTGGCAGGGAGGCAGTATGGCCCTGATTGGCAGGGAGGCAGTATGGCCCTGATTGGCAGGGAGGCAGTATGTCTCTGATTGGCAGGGACACAGTCTTTGATTGGCATGAGGGACCCTGCCTCTGCTTGGCGGGGTCGCATTATGTCTCTGATTGGCAGGGAGTTGCTGAGTTGCTGCTGTTTATTGTCTAGACAAAATAACTTACATCCTTCCTCTGCAGCACAGTTTATCCTGTCTATTTAAGTACAGTGGAGTATAGCACCCTGTAGTAGAATACAGTACATTGTGGCATAGTATATTATACTGGAGCCCAGTAGAGTATAATGTGGTAAAAAACTGAGCAAAGTAGAGCACAGTAGAGTGATATAGTAGCAAAGGGCCCATATAGCTCACATTCACTATGCCAGGGTTGTTGGTTTGAATCCTGGGGATCAGTATCAGTCACTACTTCAAAATGCATCCCATCACTACTGTGGCTCTGGATTGGAGCGCCTGTTAAATTACTTAAGATATCTACAGTGCAGTAATGGAACTGAGACGACTGGGCTTGTATGAGTCCTCCTGAAGATGTTCCCCAGTGGACAGACCACTTCCCTGCCGCTCCTCATCAAGTGAAATGTGTGCAGATGTGAATTGCTTTATCACTCCTCTCCAGAACTCAAAGGCAACATGGCAGCCAACTGGCAAAGACTTCTCAAATTGACATGCCAAGCAGCTGGTAAAATTATAGGCATCAACTTTGCCTGCTCTGCGTACTGGCTCAGTGTTGTCCATTTGCACATCTGACCTTGGGACAGCAGGAGACTTGCACAAATGTTTGACAGTTCCTCTTTACAAGTCAAGCTATGCCAAGTTCCTTGGGGAGGGTCGATGAACAGCATTTGCATGACACAGACACAATACGATTTATGTGGACACTGCTGTCAACTCTCTTGCAGAGGGTTTATCTCCATAATGTTTCTGTACATTGCTCCATTAATGTTCCTTCTTATTCCAATTAGTGGCCAGTCCCTAGCAATGTGAAGCATCCCCATAACATGATGCTGCCACCACCGTGCTTCACAAGGGGATATGAAGTTATTTGACTTATGTTCCACAAAACAATTTGCTGCATGGCTACAGTATTAAATGTGTGAATACTTGAGCGACAAGAAGAAAAGATAGCTTTCAACCTGCCACCCTACAGAAAAGATCAGATTGGTGGAGTTGTGATATTGTGGTCAAAAAGGCCTGCAGCTTTGTCTGAGATTCTATCAGCCTTTTGGCCTGTAGCCAATCTGATTAATCTCCAACTTGCTCAGTCATCCAGCACATTATAGTACCGTAGATTACAGTCGTGTATAACAGAGTACAGTAGATGCAGTAAAGTTTAGCAGTTACAGTAGTATACAGTAGTATTGTATATTTTTGTAGAGTACAGGGCTATAGTTTGGTTTGAGGTTTCATGAAAAAAACATTTACAAAATAAAAAAAATAATTGTAGTCTTAAAAAGTTACAAGTTATAAGTATACACAAAATGGTATAAATACTTTTTTGGCCTTGTGCAAAGCGAGAACCAAATCATAGCAGACCGCCACAGACCCTAACAGAGGAACGCAGTACTTTCACATCCCACAAGTCAGAAACAATAAGCAACAGATGCGAATGGAGAAACGGAGCCTTGCGTCCAAGACACAGCCCTGAACAACACTGGTCAACCATACAGGCTTACTGGAACATACTTTTATTCTTATTATAATCCAGTACATTTCCTGGATTCACAACGATGTAAAGCAACTCAAAAGCCTATGGTCATAAATCATTCAGTATACAGCATCATTCTGTAAATCCCTGGGTGAAAAACAACAACCAATCAGGTGCGTAACGGACCGCTACAGCAGTTACTCACTCCAGCAGGTGTATCGGCACGTAGTAGCCCCACTCCATGACGCGGCGTTGCCGTGGAAGTGGCCGAGACTATGGCAACAACACCATGGCCTACGGGCCTCTCCACTCATCTGGCTCTTCCTCACCTCGCTTTCGCTTCCTGTTCTCCCCTACTCTGCCCTGCTTCCTCTGTGCCTTGTGACTGCCAGCTAATTCTATACAAAGGATCTCTTTAGTTGGGCCTGATCGGGGGGGGGGGGGGGGATTTAAAGGTGACATGCATATTTATTCTGCCTCTGTGGGTATTAATGAATTAATCAAAAGTATTTTATTGAGCCCCATTTACATTGGCTTGAGTCACAACATACCCCAAAAACTAACTGTAATAAGAAATCCATGAACAGTGGCAGAAAAAAGAAACCTTGACGGGAATCCGACTCTGATGAGTACTCAAGGAAACCACTTATATTCTCCGTCGGAATAATATTGTTTCTGAAATGAGATTGGAAGGGACAAGTTGTTTTTCGGAAAAGGGAAAGGAGTCATTTGTTTTTCATTAGTCAAACATGAGAAAGGTAACAGGGAATATTCCATGTACCTTTTAGTTGGTGAGTGTAAACGCGTTTTTAAGGTCACACATTTACTTCTCCTTTTTGTGTTGAGGAGAGGAGGAGGGAGTAGAGTTGAGGAGAGAGGAGGGGGGAAGAGGGGGTCGGTGAAAAAGGAGAGCAGAGGGTGGAGAGGAATGGGATGGGTGGAGAGCAATGGGGAGGGAGAGTTTTTCTAAAAAAGAAAAACTGAAAAACCCTGTACTCACAGAAAACAACCACTGTGCATACAGTACATACAGTACATACCGTACATACCATACATACATTGCATAGCTGCATAGTCTCCACAATAAACCAGACATTTCCTGTACTGCTTCATCAAGTGTCTTGGAATGAGAAGATTAGGAAAATAGAGAAAATGAAGCGAATTTCAATCTGATTCCGTCACTGCCGGAATGTTTTCGGCCCCTAAACAGGAGATAACGTACAGTTTGTTTTCCTGATGTGTTTTATCAATGGACTTGAATCCGTGTAATGAAACAACTCTGGTGTGTGTGTGTGTGTGTGTAAAGGCACTAAAGTTAA
>JACXGK010010656.1:0-17509 GCA_016801125.1 Novumbra hubbsi | reverse complement strand
AGAGAGACGAGATGTTAGAAACCCCCTCCAGACAGGTTCACGCCCTGGGGGAAAAGAGAGACGAGATGTTAGAAACCCCCTCCAGACAGGTTCACGCCCTTGATGAAGAGAGACGAGACGTTAGAAACCTCCTCCAGACAGGTTCACGCCCTGGATGAAGAGAGACGAGATGTTAGAAACCCCCTCCAGACAGGTTCACGCCCTGGGGGAAGAGAGAGAGACGAGATGTTAGAAACCCCCTCCAGACAGATTCACGCCCTGGATGAAGAGAGACGAGATGTTAGAAACCCCCTCCAGACAGTTTCACGACCTGGATGAAGAGAGACGAGATGTTAGAAACCCCCTCCAGACAGGTTCATGCCCTGGGGGAAGAGAAAGACGAGGAGATGAAATCAAACCCCCTCCTGTCCTTACCTTCTCCAACCTCCATTAAACCCCCTCCTGTTTTCCCCTACCTCCATCAATCCCCCAGCTCCTCACCTTTTCCCCGATCTCGGTTCCGTCTCCGGCTGGCAGGATCTCCAGGTCTGGCAGCAGGGCGCAGGCCTCCACCACTCGGTGGTACCAGCTCTCTTTCCCCTCCTGACCAAACATGATGTTGTCTTTCAGGGTGGCATTCTGGATCCACGCCTGCTGAGGCACGTAGGCCACCGAGCCCTGGGGAGGGAGGTGGAGGGGTGAGGGAAGGGGAGGGAGGTGGTGAGCGTGTTACGGGGGGTGGTTCTTACATGAGTCTTCAATCAAACTTGAATAACAGTGCCGTCGTAACAGCACAGGTCGTATACAGTAATGACCAATTAATGCGCACCTAATTGTTTCTGTGTGTGTGTGTGCGTGTATGTGGCCGTGTGTGTGCGTGTGTGTGTGTGTGTGTGTGTGTGCGTGTATGTGTGCGTATGTGGCCATGTGTATGTGTGCGTATGTGGCCGTGTGTGCGTGTGTGTGTGTGTGTGTGTGTATGTGTGTGTGCGTGTGTGTGCGTGCGTGTACCCTGACAGACACAGATCCCTCCAGTTTCTCCATCTCCCCCAGCAGAGCGGACAGCAGAGAGGACTTCCCTGAGCCAACGTGTCCCACCACAGCCACCAAAGAACCATCTGGAATACGCACACTCAACCTACAGGGGGAGGGAGGTGGGACAGGGGGAGGTGAGACACAGGGAGTTGAGACAGAGCGAGAGGGAAAATTAGGTGGGGAGATGAAACACAGTGTTAGGGTGTGTGTGTGTGTTCGACACCATAGAAGTAGGACACAGTGTTTGGGTGCGTGTGTTCAACACCATAGAAGTAGGACACAGTGTTAGGGTGTGTGTGTTCAACACCATAGAATTAGGACACAGTGTTAGGGTGTGTGTGTTCAACACCATAGAAGTAGGACACAGGGTTGGGGTGTGTGTTCGACACCATAGAAGTAGGGCCAACGGTACCTCTTTAGAGTCGGGGAATCGTTTCTAGACCAGCTGAAAGACCCGTTGTCAATGGAGATACTGTCTGAGCCTGGGAAACAGGGAGGGGGAAGGAGAGGAGAGAAAAAGATGAACCAATCCCATTAACGCCTCATCAAAGCGTTGCCCATCAAATAGCACCTGCTACAGAGGCTGAGTTGACCTTACATCTGTGTGTGATCGTGTGTGTGTGTGTGTGTGTGCGCACGCGCGCATGTCTTACAGCCTGCTATAACCTTGCGTTCCACATTGTCCTCCTGCAGTTCTTCATGGGACAGAAACACACGCAGACGCTTCATAGATACACTGGCCTGGAAAGATGGAGGAATGAGGAGGAATGAGGAGGAACAGAAGACAGTGAAAAAGGGGGATGTGGAAAGGGTGGGGGAGAGATGGAGAAAAGGAGGACATAGAATGAGGGGAAATGAACAGAGAGAAAGATGGGGAAATGTGGGGTGTACATCGTTATGTCTTTAGTTTAGACCTAATCCTAACCTTAACCATATTCTAAACCTAATCCTAACCTTAACCATATTCTAAACATGGTCCTAACCTTAATCATATTCTAAACCTGGTCCTAACTTTAACCATAATCTACACCTAATCCTAACCTTAACCATAATCTAAACATGGTCCTAAATTTAACCATAACCTACACCTAATTCTAACCTTAACCATATTCTAAACCTGGTCCTAACCTTAACCATATTCTAAACCGGGTCCTAACTTTAACCATATTCTACACCTAATCCTAACCTTAACCATATCCTAAACCTGGTCCTAACCTTAACCATATTCTAAACATGGTCTTAACCTTAACCATATTCTAAACCTAATCCTAACCTTAACCGTATTCTATATCTGGAATTCTAACCTTAGCAAAGAGACAGACAGGAGACAGGACAGTCAATATAATACCCTTGGTCACCAGCAGCACAGTACAGTTAAGCGTGCTACGATCTATACAGCATATCAATCTGTATGTGTGTGTGTGTGTGTGTGTGATACACGTGTCTGTGCATGCAGGCGTGCGCGGGTGTGTGTAATACATATTGTGTATGTGTGGTTGATACACATATGATGTATATTTATGTAACATGCGTGTATGCGTGTGTGTAAGTAATATTGTGTGTGTGTATATGTAATATTCGTGTGTGTGTGTGTGTGTGTAATGCTGGTGTGTGAGTGTGTAAAACGTGCGCGTGTGTCGTAGCGATGCATGGCAGTCCTCAGCGCTGTACCATGCTGCTGATTAAAACCACATGCATGTTCCTCAATCAACCAGCTCAGAGTCAATTGATCCCCGTCAACTGGTTAGTCAGTTAATACAGCGATTGATATGTAGACTGGTTAGTCATTTTATGTTGTTTAACATACATTATTACAATGATACGGAGCCAGTCAAAAGTCTGAACACGCTTATCGGATAAGTGTGTCCAGACCTTTGAGGGCTACTGTGGACGTGTACACATCCTGAGGCGAACGCGGCCCCAGACTGACGGTGCTACTGGAGGATTGATGTGCTGTCCAGACCTGAACCATGCTACTGATCACCATGGGTAGCATGTTGAGAGGGAAACGCAGGATGTTGAACAGAGCCAGAGACACAAACGCCTTCTGAGCGTCCAGGACGTTCCGCTCGTCTATCATCACGTACACTGCAAATGTAGACAGTGCCACCTAGTGGATGGGAGGGAAGAGACAGACACATGGTGAGCAACTACCACATACCACACCACATACACATACCCCACACACACACTTCATACTCACCAGAAAGGGGGCACAGACCCAGGTGAAGGTGGATATGGCTCCCAGGTAAGCAGTCTTCTTGAGGACTTGTAGCTCACTCTCTCTGATGGCGGACACCTTGTCTTTAAAGGCCATCTCCCATGCATAGAGCTTCAGCACCTTTAGGTGCAGGTTCGGTTTAACTTTAAAAACCTTGTTACAGGAAAAACAGGAAACCAACCCGCCATCATTATCAATCAGTTCAGGCTATAGGGAGAGACAGGTACCTTGATCCCGTTGAGAAGCTCGTTCATCAGCTTGATGCGGCTGTCTTTGCTCTTCATCTGGGCCACCTGGTAAGTTTTGGTCTTCATGGCGATGACAGCGTTGATGGGAACCATCAGGACCATGACCGCCACACCTGCCAGCACCGACGGACCCAGGTTCTGACCAGGGAGGAACAGGGCAGAATTACTTTCCCCAGGTTCTGACCAGGAAGGAACAGGGCACAATGACTTCCCAGGTTCTGACCAGGGAGGAACAGGGCACAATGACTTCCCAGGTTCTGACCAGGGAGGAACAGGGCAAAATGACTTCCCAGGTTCTGACCAGGGCAGAATCACTTTCCCCAGGGTCTGACCAGGGAGGAACAGGGCACAATGACTTCCCAGGGTCTGACCAGGGAGGAACAGGGCACAATGACTTCCCAGGTTCTCCCAGGTTCTGACCAGGGAGGAACAGGGCAGAATCACTTTCCCCAGGTTCTGACCAGGGAGGAACAGGGCAGAATCACTTTCCCCAGGTTCTGACCAGGGAGGAACAGGGCACAATGACTTCCCAGGTTCTGACCAGGGAGGAACAGGGCACAATGACTTTCCAGGTTCTCCCAGGTTCTGACCAGGGAGGAACAGGGCACAATGACTTCCCAGGTTCTCCCAGGTTCTGACCAGGGAGGAACAGGGCAGAATCACTTTCCCCAGGTTCTGACCAGGGAGGAACAGGGCAGAATCACTTTCCCCAGGTTCTGACCAGGGAGGAACAGGGCACAATGAATTCCCAGGTTCTGACCAGGGAGGAACAGGGCAGAATCACTTTCCCCAGGTTCGGACCAGGGAGGAACAGGGTAGAATCACTTTCCCCAGGTTCTGACCAGGGAGGAACAGGGAGGAACGGGGAGGAACAGGGCACAATGACTCCATGAAGGCTGAGGCGCATAACTGAAGGTCGAAAAGGGCCAAAGAACATGTGCGTCTGAAGAGTGACTCGGTCCATGCCGGCACACAGGAAGTGGGAGGGGTTTTCTTGTTTTCTTCTAGACTCTTTGCACCCAGCGGCCAGTGGTCAGTCTGGGTTTCCTGCCGTGTTTGTGCCGTACCTGCCACAAGAAGTAGAGGGCCAGAATGACCTGCAGCGGGGCGGACCAGATCATGTTGATGTAGGTGATGAGGTCCATGAAGCGCTGGGCGTCGACTGACATCAGGTTGACGATCTCTCCCACGGTGGACGTCCGTCTCGCCGCGTTACTGATCACTAGCGCCTGGGTAATAGTTCAGAGGTCAGGGAGGCCTAGTCAAGTCGTAGTCAACGAAACGGCAAAGCACTCAACTTCCGCCATTAGCTTGATCATGGTCATGACGACACCCACCTTCCTGTAGACGGCTCCCACTATGGCGGTGCGGAGCCTCATGCCCGTGACGAAGCACACGTGGAAATACTTCTGCAGGATGAGCGTCTGAAAACAGGTGCAGACGAACAGCAGGGCCGTGTAGAAGTAGCCCTGCCAGGAGGGGGCGCTGGAGTCATTCACGAACCGGATCAGCAACCTGCGTGGGGGAGGGGCAGAGGTCAGGGGTTAGAAGTAACGGGGACGGCAAGCCGTTGGATGGACGCCCGTTATGTCGACGGTGGCACGTGGACGCAGCAAAACATCCAGAACAATCCATAACAGGGAGGAAGGAGAGAGTGAACAGGGAGGAGGGAGAGAGTGAACAGGGAGAGAGTGAACAGGGAGTAGGCAGAGAGTGAACAGGGAGGAAGGAGTGAACAGGGAGTGAGAGAGTGAACAGGGATTGATCGTAAAGACAGTTCAAAAAGGTTACAAGTTGTCAGGGCAACACTGTCACCATAACGACCGCTCAGTTTGGGATAGGGGCCCCAAACAACACCTTTTTCTTTATTTAGTGCACTACTTTAGACCCGGGGCCCCACGCATAGGGCCTCCAACGTAGTGCGCGGGAAGAGGGCGTTCAGGACACGGGCCTGTTTGGTACAGCTCGGGGGAAGGGGAACGAGCACTTAACAAGGCCTCCTTCTGACACGTTTGTAGTTCCCACAGTCCAGCTGGGAACAGGACACTCTGTGAACCAGTTCAACCTGACAGCTACACGTCTGACCTAGGAGACCCGGAGTGTTTGTATGCACCCCCCACCACCGCTAACAGCGTGTTGCTATGGACTGTCCACTGTTTCACATGTTAGGGCTCGTCCAGGGTTCTCATCCATTCAAGTCTGTTGTGATTGAAATGCTATGAGGATCGTGGAAATGAGGTAGTGGGTTCAAACATATTACTGATTCAAAAACCTACCCGACCTGTTGCTAGAAACCTAACCCAGATCTGTGGATGGAAACGTAACCCAGACCTGTGGATGGAAACCTAACCCAGACCTGTGGATAGAAACGTAACCCAGACCTGTGAATGGAAACGTAAACCAGACCTGTGGATGGAAACCTAACCCAGACCTGTGGATAGAAACGTAACCCAGACCTGTGAATGGAAACGTAACCCAGACCTGTGGATGGAAACCTAACCCAGACCTGTGGATAGAAACGTAACCCAGAACTGTGAATGGAAACCTAACCCAGACCTGTGGATGGTCCACCAGGAAATGTTTAAGTTGTTTGGGCCCAAGTAGCTCTTATGGTTTTGGTAGAGGAATGACAGTTACTATTATTGTCATAACATATCACAATCAATAACAATATTAGTAAGCATTAATTGTATTATTACGCTAATAAAATCATCCAAAGTAATCCACTGAGTGTCCCTGACAGGACCGTCTGATGTTGACAGAACGGCCAGCAGAAAGCTGTCCTTCAGAACGTATCCGGCCCAGATACGATCTAATTGTCCAAACGACTGAGACCAGGCTGAGACGCTGAGGCCACCTGACCCCAGGCTGACCCCAGGCTGACCCCAGGCTCGTGGTGAAAAACAGGGTGGAGCCGTCGTGTTAAAAACCACCCATCGATGGCTGAGAAAAAGAGCATCTCCACAGGTCCGAATGGGTGTGAACTGATATGCCGAGGGGGGAGAAAAGAGCGGGAGAGGAAAGAAGACACTGACTTCTCAACAAAAACCCTTTTACCACCACATGCTACAAACGCACGGAACGGAAGAGAGCAGCGGTTCCCCACCGGAGGATCTCGGGTCCCACAAACATGAGGACGTCCTGGATGATCTTGTAAAGCGACGAGATGAGGAAGTAGGGGCCGAACGTCAGGCACAAGGCCCAGAACAGGGAGGGCTCGGCACTCTTCTGAGGGACCTTGGTAATCAGGATCTCCGACTCCTCGATAGGCTGATCCACCTTCCTCTCTCCCCGAGGAGCTTTCTTAGGGGAGTACAACATCTTCTCCTCGGGTCTGAGGAAAAAGTGAGGAAGACAAGAGGGAAAGAGGGATAGAGGCACACAAGGAGAGAAAAATACAGGGAAAGAGGAAAAAAGGGAGGAGTTACTTTGTTTTGCACACAAAACTAATCCAGAGGTGCCAAAGCATGTGCGGTTGTCCTGACCTTTTGACCTTCAGGCACTCATTCCTCCAGCGCCGTACAAACTGAGGCACAACTAACTGGGAGCGGTCCTCCGAGTTCAGACACCACAGATCCTTCTGCTCCAATGGACGCTTATAACCTGTTATCATCAGACTGGCGTGGGGAGGGCCAGGAGGAGGAGGAAAGACAGGACGGGGGAGACAGTGAAAGAGAGGAAAAGAGAGGAAAAGACAGAAAGAAAAAGAGAGACAAAGAAAGAGAGTGAGAGGCAGAGAAGACAAACTGTAGAAACAAAACTTTGGTTTCTGACTGGGTCCCCCATTGGCTGAGGCCCTACTATCCTTGTTGCCTATTGGCTCCCCTCTCACCCAGTGATCCACCAGAAGCTGATTCTAGACAGGAAGGAAGCTCCGATCTCGGGACAGGGATTCTGAAACAGACAAAGACCAGATAAGGTCGCGCCACTTATTCAGACGGGCGATCGTCTGACAACCAATCACCATTAAGAGGAGATATTACATGTTTGGTTGTTTAATACATTTCTAATAAACCATTCATTTCCTATAGCATACATATTAGGGTGGCTGTTCTTGAATATGAAAGGGCCAGTGTATTGTTTTAAGGAATATGTACAAAGGTACAGGTATTTCTTAACAATCTGAAAGTCTGCACTGACACCACTGTCACAGTATCATTTAATGGCTGGTGTCAAAACAACAACCCACAAGAAAAACGTCATTCTGTAGAGTAATGATATGGGACAGTATCATGTTGAGCTATTGATTTGTGAGGTGAGTGTTGACAGACAGTACGTGTGTTGTTATTGATGTGTGTGTGTGTGTGTGTGTCGGTGGTGAGCGGGCAACAACACAACACACTGATCGCTGGGATCCCAATGGTTCCACAATAACCCAGACAGCAGGCGTTCACACACACAGCGGGCCTTCACTAAACACACAAACACACACTACATTTATTTTTAGACCCAGCAAGAAGCTTTTTCCTACACGCCCAGACAGACACGGCTAAACACACACAACCACCATGTAGTAATTCAGATCAACACAGAGTGTCGACAGCCGACGAGACAAACAAAGACTTGTGTGTGTGTGTGTGTGTGTGCGCTCACGGCATCTCTGGAGGCCTGGGAGAACAGCGGCGGTCGGTCGGGGACGGCAGACAGGACCAGGGAGACCACCAGGAGGGTGTAGTAGGTGTAGAAGGTGACGTATCTAAACACGCACACCGACTGGGGCTGGAGAGCAGAAGACACGTGTCAACAAACACGTGGAAACATACATGTGTACGCAAACACGTGGAAACAGACATGTGTACGCAAACACGTGGAAACATACATGTGTACGCAAACACGTGGAAACATACATGTGTACGCAAACACGTGGAAACATACATGTGTACGCAAACACGTGGAAACATAGTTTACTGTGTGTGATTTCTTGTTCCCTATGAACACCAGCCGGTCAAACAACTTGTTTCCTGTTATTACACAAGGCGTGACTGGGAACCTGTTCTCTTTTATAACTGGGAGTGGCTACACTCACCTGCATGACAGGTGCAAAACCACTGTTTTTTTTTTTTTTTTTTAAACACAAAACGCGTTTAGAACCTTCCAAGTAGTACATATTCAACAACTCTCTTTCCCCGCCTCACTACATGTGTGTCTAGTCACAGGTTCACCTAAAAGAGAATCTGGTCTCAATTAAATCAAGAAACCATGGATAAACACAACCCAAATTCTCACCTCCCGGACGGCCTCTATGACCTTGGACCTGAAAGAGACTGTGGCACAGAGGACGGACACCAGCCAGAAGTTCAGCATCACCCCTGAGGATTGGACCCCTTTCAGCCTCTCGTGCTGAATCAGCAAAGTGGCTAGCAGCTGAAAGGACACACACCAAACACACACCTTTAAACAGCAACGTGTTTCTCCTCGAGGACCACGACCACCAATGCTCCCTCCCCTTAGGACCCTCCCCTTAGGACCCTCCCCTTAGGACCCTCCCCTTAGGACCCTCCCCTTAGGACCCTCCCCTTAGGACCCTCCCCTTAGGACCCTCCCCTGATGCAGAGAGACCCCAGGGTTGGCTGTCACCATGGTGATGCCCAGCACCAGGGGGCTGACCAGGATCACCCGCGCCTGGACGGACGGGTTTCCGACGACATCTTGGCTTTTCTCCCAAAAAGAGTAAGAAAGATCTGCCCAGCAGACAATCCACAGTAGAAACCCCATCGCCTGGAGGAGAGGGGAGAGAGGACAAAAGGGGTGGGGTGAAGGAGTGAGAGAGGAGAAGATGGGATGAGGAGGAGTAAAGTGGTGGGGTGGAGAGGGGGTGAAGAGGGTGTGAGGAGGAAGGAAGAGGGGGTGAGGAGGAAGGAAGAGAGGTATCCAATTCAGAATTCAGTGATGCATTGACCAGTCCTCCCTGATAAACATGTGCACACACACCTGCACACACACACACACACACACACCCGCACACACACACACACACACACCTGTACACACATACAATGCCTGGCTTCTTGGTGGACCTCTGGAGGCACCGCCACAGGAGCAGTTATTAACACAACGGCAGGGGGCGTTTAAGATCCTGTTTCCTACTGACACTCTTCACAACAGGCATGAAGGCCCAAATGGACCCCTATTCCCTACGTAGTGCCCTTAAGAACCCTACTGCTTATATGAATGAGCCAATAAGGAAGTAGGTTCGTTGTGTGAGGATGTTTTCCCCTGAACAGGTAAATCAACCACACAGACATGCCCGTGCTTTCAGCAATTAGACACTTACTGTTTTTTACGTGTGTGTGTGTGTGTACCTGTACTCTTGCAAAGACTCACGTTACAAGCACACTGTTTACCTAATAAAATGCAACCCACGTGGCTGTGACTTGATCTGTAGGTACATTTCCAGTCCTGAATCTGTGACGTGATGTAGGTGAATCTGGGCGGCTTCAGAAAACACCACAAGAGCGAGAGATCCACACTAAACGAGGCACTGAACTCCTCGATGGGGTAGGACTCCCATAACGGCCACAATATACACCACCCAACCCCCTCTCCACCTAAAGGACTCACAGTTTTGGCCTTGTTGAGGTGATTCATGCAGATGTACCCCCGGCTGTGGCTCTGGAGGTACAGGACGTAGAGGGGGGCACTCAGCCAGAGGTAGAGACAGGGCAGCCACACCAGCACTGTCTTCTGGAAGCACTGGGTCAGGTCGGGATTCTCTGCGTGCCACGTCCGGTTCCAGTCCTGTGAGGGAGGGAGGGAGGGAGGGAGGATGGTCTGGTCAAACGGTTGAGAGACAGTTCCCACGGTCAACAACGTGGTGTAGTGTTCATAATGACGGTGCTCATGACTTAACGCAGCCCCAGAAGTCTTGGTCTGAATTAGAGCCTTAAATAGGGATTATAATATTCTAGGTATTGGTTTGCACAAATTATGCTGCTGCAGCGTTCTTAGATCTTTTTGTCAGATTTTACTATGGTATACTGCAAGTATAGTTACAAGCATTTCATGAGTGTCAAAGGCTATTAATGACATGCAAAACAGTCAATACATGCAAAGAGTACATGTTCATTGACAGTACATCAAGTATATGCTAAGAGTCAATATTTGCATTGTTAACCCATGCTGACCTTTGTTGGTGCTTAACACTGACCAATTTGACCTCTTTGCCAGCCTTTGTTGGTGCTTTACACTGACCAATCAGAGCTCTATGCTGACCTATAATAGTGCTTAATGCTGACCTATCAGAGCTCACCTCTGCCAGTGCCCAACAATTATAAATTAACTTATTGAAGAAACAGCCTACAATGACATGCATCCTTGGCCTAGGTCTGACTTATTTAACTAGTATTTGTGTGTGTTTGTATGCAAGTCAACCACAGCTGCTTTAGTCCATGAAGAGTTAACCTACGTTTTTAACGAAGTGCCCATTAAACGTCTTGCCACACATGGAACACACACACAAACACACAACTTGAAAAGCCTTTGAATAATCCTCTTTCTCACTTTCCTCCCCGTTCCTAATCCAGAATACTAAGCCTGGTGTTTTCTGCCTGTATCACTTGACAATATCACTTGAACGAAATCCTGCATTCATGGGTGTGGATTACACAATAAGAACCCTGATATAACCTGTTTAAAACAAGGTTAGGACAGCACCTTAGCCTATATTTTTCTCCCAAGTCATGCTGAGCATGTGTTAACATTAAAACAACACTGCCGCTTAATCAATTTGACCATGGATGCTAAGAAACAACCAAGTCCAAGGTACTCACAGACACTATTGGACATTCCAGTAACTTAGGGGAAAACACTCAATGTCAATATCGTTGGCTTCTGCACCCTCCTTCCTCTTAGGAATGCATTTGGTTCAATGAGTTCTCGAGCTAAAAAAAAATAACCTCAAGAACATAGGCAGTGGGGAAACGGACTATCAGTTACATACATGTTCCGAAAGGGTAACGTCGGAGGTCACAGGCAAGGCCGTCACGTTGCATGTTATGGGGTCTAACGGAGTTGAAAATCACAGACCAAGAGTCACAGCTGTAACCGTCAGATAACGGTAGGCAAGGCAACCTGTCTGCGCCTAGGGAGACCTAGCTGGAACAGTAATTAGGCCCTTGCCCTGTTATTATCCTCTGAGTAAAATGGACCTCCCACACCACGGTCATGATGAGCTTAAAAACAGGACGCTATCTTACCAGGACAGCTGGCTGGTTGCTCATTGGGCAAAAGGACAAGTTATGACAACCGATAGATTCAATCTTCATAGCATCATGTGGCACTTGTAAACGGTGTCAGGGATGTCATAACTTGTTTGGTGGGATTCCAGACATTATGAGAAATCTTATCTGCGTGTGGCTAGGTGCTATTAAAAGTATGCATACAACTGACTATGCGTTCAAATAAATAAATAAACAATATTCCAGCTTGCGATTTTTAAGGGACCTAAAATAGTTATGACAATCAGTAGAGGCTTTCCATCTGATGTCTTGAAACAAAGTCAATGTAAAGCTTTACCATAGACATATTGTCAACACAGTCAATATTGAACTGGCGTGAGACTTAAATATAGCTACATAGGTAGCTGCTTCCGAGTGAGTTACAGCCAGAATGCTACCCGGGTACGCTAACGTTACCTAGTTAGCATTTACTTTTACCCCAAATAGATGGTTAACAGTAATTGACCTGTCTTATTGTAAAGCTGTTAGCTAGCTTGTTGGCTAGCCGGAACTTCACAACAGTGAATACATGTACACAATGATAAAATATCACTAGACGCCTTAAACCTTAATGTCACACATGATTATTGCACCGCTAGTAAATTATGGAGCGTAACACTTGATATTCTGAAAACCGGTATAAAACGGCCTTGCTAACCCATGCGGTTTGTAGTACACAGGCAAGCAGGCAGTCAGCAAAGCCGCTAATGGCAAACAGGGCAACAAGCGTAAAGTAAACATTGTAGCTAGCGTTAAACCACTAGTAAAACAGCGAGCTGGCTTACCCAAAACGGGTCAGAACCGTCCACACTGCAAAACTTGCCTACATCCATTATTCAAGTTGTCCTTTGATAATTTTGGTAAACGGCACTGCCGCTTTGCTTTGGTTTCATAACCTTCTTCTGTTTGAGCTCCTGAAAACAAGATAGCTACAGAAGGTTACCTCTGGAGGGCACTAAAAAACCCCTTAACTACGAATGCAACATGTAATGTGCGTCCTATAGTAGGGTAACATGGGTTAAAATGCCTTGCAAAGTCACCATTTATGTGACGTAAACATTTTCTTAACTACCACTAGACTTGAGACACCGAAATTATCCTTGTGTGTGTGTGTGTGTGTGTGTGTAGCCACCAGTCTTATACTGCAATATTGTTTCGTTCATATTTCATAGTTTCACTGTTTCTACGTTGCAGACAAAGCTAGGCATTGTGTTTTTCTTTGAGTGTCCTCGTTCCTCAGGAGTACAGGTAGTAAAACCAGGAAAATTAAACCAATTGGGGAAAGTTCCTATAAGCAAAAGGTCATTTCAAGCTGTTGGTGACTGCACAATAGCATTGCTTAATGCTTAGGGGTTTAGGTATGGGTACAAGTTAGAATTAAGTTTAGGAGTTGGAGATGAAGGGTTAGAATGAAGGGTTAGTTAGGGTTAGTTCCCATGTAGCACGCATGCAGGTCTATTTAAGAACTTTGGTAATGTTGCTGCGTGGGTCACCTGATATCATGTTCTTCAGCGGCAGCCTTGGGCCAGGACAGGGACCCTCCAGCGGCAGCCTTGGGCCAGGACAGGGCCCCTCCAACAGCAGCCTTGGGCCTGGACAGGGCCCCTCCAACAGCAGCCTTGGGCCAGGACAGGGCCCCTCCAACAGCAGCCTTGGGCCAGGACAGGGCCCCTCCAACAGCAGCCTTGGGCCAGGACATGGCACCTCCAACAACAGCCTTGGGCCAGGACAGGGCCCCTCCAACGGCAGCCTTGGACCAGGACAGGGCACCTCCAAAGGCAGCCTTGGGCCAGGACATGGCACCTCCAACTGCAGCCCTGGGCCAGGACAAGGGCACCTCCAAAGGCAGCCTTGGGCCAGGACAGGGCCCCTCCAAAGGCAGCCTTGGGCCAGGACAGGGCCCCTCCAAAGGCAGCCTTGGGCCAGGACAGGGCCCCTCCAACTGCAGCCTTGCTGTCCCGGCACCTCCTTGTCACTTTGACAAATCATTGAAGTGGGACACAATGCGGGGCCACTGGTCGAGGGGGGTGGGGTGTAAACTGCACACACTCCAATGGCCCCCGGTGGAACACAGAAACTAGTCTGCCTGTATCAACTGGTGTGGTCCAATAAACCACCCATTCCTCTAGGCGGCTGTCTCGTCTATATAAGGAGTGGTGTTCCAAATGGAACACTACTCCCCACACCATGTGCTAGTCGGGCCTATGGTAGTGCGCTATGGAGGTGATAGTGTGCCATTCGGGATGCGATCCCACTCCCCGCTGCCTCTGCCATAAAAGGTTTGGTCCTCCTGTAGAGTTAGCTTGATCATTTGGATAAACCCACAGGGAGAGACAGTGTTGATACAGGTAACCATCAAAATAAGAAACCCTTGGATAAATGGGATGCAATTTTGGGCTTTACTTGTGGCTTAGCTTGGGCCTCCGGCAATGACCACAGGTGGTGTTGGAAACAGACGATTCTCCATGAAATGTCTGCCTTGGCTCTGCCCTTATCGGGCTATGAATTCTTGTCACTTATTTGGGGTAATGGGTAGCCAGCGGCCTAGCAACCTACATCCCACAGCTGGCTCGCTTCTGAGGCTCAGCGAGTTTGTGCAAAGTGGAATTGAAAGAAGCATGCTGGGCTAAGCAAGGTTAGGCTAAGCAGCGATAGGCTAAGTCAGGGTTGGACTCAGCAGTGATGGGTTAAGTAGTTTTAGGCTAAGCAATGATGGGCTAAGTAGTGATTGGCTAAACAGTGATGGGCAATGCAGTGATGGGCTAAGCAGGGTTGGCCAATGCAGTGATGGGCTAAGCAGTGATGGGCAATGCAGTGATGGGCTAAGCAGTGATGGGCTAAGCAGGGTTGGCCAATGCAGTGATGGGCTAAGCAGTGATGGGCTAAGCAGGGTTGGCCAATGCAGTGATGGGCTAAGCAGTGATGGCCAATGCAGTGATGGGCTAAGCAGTGATGGGCAATGCAGTGATGGGCTAAGCAGTGATGGGCAATGCAGTGATGGGCTAAGCAGTGATGGGCAATGCAGTGATGGGCTAAGCAGGGTTGGCCTGTGGTGATCCCTGAATGGGAGTTACTTTTCAATCCTTACATTAGTGGTAAAAGGCAGTCTTCGTATAGGATGGGGTATTCATTGGGATTCCAGCAGGAGACTCACTTAACTTAAACGAGCAACCGGAGAGGAACAGAGGGTTGATAAATTTTCATGCATTTCCATAAACTGTAATTCATAGTTATGCCCGGCCCATATTTTGACCCTTTTCTCAGTATGCACATTCAGGGCCTGAGGGAGTGAGGGGGGAGGGAGGGAGAGGGGGAGGGAGGGAGGGGGAGAATTAAAACAGCTTTTGTTGTAGTGTATTGTTCAGAGCCTAAATTACGGATTTTCTTATACCATATCTATAGCCATGCTGACAAATTGTTCTTCTTTCAGTTGTCAGTTGGACGTCAACGCACATGAATTACACCGAAATATATATATCACGATAAGCTGACGCATTAGACACAGTGAGACGGCTGATACAGTCACTCCAATAGAAGTGGTCCTGCGTGCTGCAGTCAAATGCCGGTAACAAGAGAAAAGCGATCCTCGCTCCTCCCACCGGCAACGCGGGCCTGTTTAAATACCTTGGTAAGGATGCTTCAGCAAGCGTAAGGAGGACAGGTCAGTCGCAAGGTGTTCCTCTGCATACCCAGCCGACGTGGGAATAGGTTACATTCCCATTGTGACCTCCACTGGAGAAAGATCATGTAAGTGAACACGCTTCCTGTCACATTGATGTGATGACAAATGAGCACGGAGAGGCTTAAATGGTGATCGAGCTGTTGATGACTGCAGGACAGCATTGCTTATACACGCGCGTATGTTCTGTCTGTGGTGTCTGAGAAAGAGATCAGGTTATCAAGAAATAGGTTCCAGCTATCATTGCCTTGCGCTGTTTGAATGAACAATGTTTAGTTGGATTTTATGTTGTGTGTCGTACAGATGACTTGTCGTTGCTGGTTTTGTTTTTTCCAGAGAATGTGACAGATGTCATTATTTTATATGATCTCCTGGCCGTCGTCCTTTTAAGTTTGTTTGACATAAGTAGCTATGGAGTCATATAAGGGGTTCCATCAAGGTCTTTAGACCTCTGGACCAGCAAACCTACTAATATCAAGGGTTGACACAACAACAGAGCTGTTCATGTTAGGGGTTGGACATTTTCAGTGCAAATTCAATATTATACATGTCATAACTATTTGTTAATGCAAATTCAAAAATAATTGGGATTGGGATTCCATTCTAACTCAATTGATTAATAAGAAATGCCCAAATGTAATACCTAAATTATACCATTTACAAAAAAACACCAGACCAGTTACCAGAAAACCGTCCGGCTGACCCCTGTGACCCCATCTAACCAGGGCTGCACTCAACGGCACCTGGAAGCCAAGGCTGCCCCCCAACACCTAAAAAGCTAATGCTAATAACACAGACACTCAGTGGCTGCCTGACATGTCACCATCTTAGTGTAAACGGTAGGCCTGACTGGAGCCGGCAAGAGGATGAATGACATGCGCGTACACACACGCGTGCACGCACACACACGCACACACACACACACCATGTCCTTACAAGGAATGGAAGCGTTTTAGTCCCTGCGTGCCTGTGTTCCCCCAAATGCCCCGTATTGCCCTGAATGCGGATTGAACGCAGTGCACTACGTAGGAAATAGCGGTGCCATTTGGGACCGAGACCCCAGCTCCGGACCGCAGCATCACAGCCGGTGCCAGGGGACCTTTAGACACCGAGGAGACGCTCCAGACGGCCAAACATGGGCATCGTCGCCAACACCCTCCTGGCATGACTTACCACCTGCTGCTTCAGAGCTTCGTGGCAGCCGCTGCCGCGGTGCTGTTCTACGTATTCTACAGCGTTGTGGTTGCCGGCCGCGCCGGCCGGCGGAGCAGGGCTGCTGCAATGCCTTGTGGGGCCTTAGGCCCGCGGCAGGGAGAGGAGAGGACCAGTCAGTGAGTGACGAAAGGCGGATTCGATGCTATTATACGGTTTGGTTACGGCTCTGCCTCCCAAATGGCTCTCTATTCTGTGGGTAGTGCATTACTTGAAAGTAGTCGAAAGTAGGGAACCGTGTCGGGGAGCAAGGGTGTCATTTGGGAGTCTGTGTCGATGGAGAGATGTGGTCAGGCGGTTATTGCATTTCCACGTCTGGTTATCAGTGCAGCAGTTGACGGAAAATGAGCTGTTGAGTGATATGATTAGTTTGAGGACGAGGCTTCAACCACAGAGTGATAGGGTAGGACTGACAGAGAGGCTGACATTTGATATGAATCAGATGTCCTTTTGGTTGGTGGATTGGCTGCCTTAGAAGATGTTATTATGCTGTTGGTAGGAATTTGGTCTGGGTGGTTGTTTGGTTGACTCCCCATCATTACGTCATTCATTATTGTTGGTAGTGATGTGGTCTGGGTTGTTGTTTGGTTGACTCCCCATCATTACATCATTCATTATTGTTGGCAGTGATGTGGTCTGGGTGGTTGTTTGGTTGACTCCCCATCATTACATCATTCATTATTGTTGGCAGTGATGTGGTCTGGTTGGTTGTTTGGTTGGCTCCCCATCATTACATCATTCATTATTGTTGGTAGTGATGTGGTCTGGGTGGTTGTTTGGTTGACTCCCCATCATTACATCATTCATTATTGTTGGTAGTGATGTGGTCTGGGTGGTTGTTTGGTTGACTCCCCATCATTACATCATTCATTATTGTTGGTAGTGATGTGGTCTGGGTGGTTGTTTGGTTGACTCCCCA